>VKOC01002144.1:0-91134 GCA_009364415.1 Spea multiplicata | reverse complement strand
TACTTACTGTCTGCATCAATTAACTATACTGTTACATCCTACTTCCTGTCTGCATCAATTCATTACTTATACTGTTACTTCCTACTTCCTGTCTGCATCAATGAACTATACTGTTATTTCCTACTTCCTGTCTGCATCAATTAATTCACTATACTAATACTCCCTACCTCCTATCTGCATCAATTAATTAACTATATTAATACTCCCTACTTGCTGTCTGCATCAATTAACTATACTGTTACATCCTACTTCCTGTCTGCATCAACTAATTACTTATACTGTTACTTCCTACTTCCTGTCTGCATCAATTAATTAACTATACTAGTACTTCCTACTTCCTGTCTGCATCAATTAACTATACTGTTACTTCCTACTTCCTGTGGTTGATTAAACGTTTTATTTAAAAGTTTTAATATTTAATCAGCTGCCTGATTATGGGATTTTTGTTCCATTTTTCTCATTTTGTGAATGCAACTTCCACAAGGACCCAAGAGTGCATCATATAATGGGTGCTTACAGACACAAAAAAATGGGCGCCATGCGCGAACAACTGATGACATTTCCTTAATCACTCATCACTGGCATCTTGATATATTAGTTGTCCCCATTTATGTGTATGGAACCGTGTCCCCATTTAATGACATCATCTCTGTAGGTCACCGTGTAACGGGAAAAGAGTGAATTTAGGCATTGGATACAAAATATCGAGCCAACTTCTTGACGTATAAACCAAAGGTTCAATTTAGGTCACTCTTTATATTTAAATCATTAAATAACCAGACAACATGAATTACGTTCTCAGTATACTTTCAGCAGTAAGGCGAGCACCATTTATATCATAGTAGAATAAGAAGGACTTAGACCAAGACTTGGATTTTGTCCATTCACCCCGAGACTCTGAGCTTTGGGGTCAAAACCCAGGTATGCTAACATATATATATATACAGAGCAAAGAGTAGGTCGCACGGAGTCTACTGTGTCCTTTGGTCAGCTGGGCACTCTAATCTGCATTTCACAAGAGATTTACCCATAGCCCCTTTAACGTTAGACAGCCGTCTCTTTAGCACACTTCTGTCCTTACAGGAGAATTCTGGGTAACCCAGGATATTTAAGGTGAACAATCAGAACCACATTTATGCCTGGTGGATCTTGGCTTTGATCTATTAAGCAAATCAGCTACAAATCGGCTGCAGACCAGGTCTGGATTCAAACCAGGTCAGGGGGAGGTGAGGAAATGGAGGTTCTCACATCTTTAATCAAAATAAAGATATTAATTCCTACTGACTTCCGTCCAATCATTACATTGCATATGTACATATTTGGCTCAGCTTAAACTACAAACATTTTAAATATCATGGTTACTGTATGGATCTCTTTGATACTTTTCCAAAACATAGGAAAGATATTTTCTCAGAAGCATAAAAAAAAATTTAAGACAGAAAGCACAATCTGTACCTATTTACATTACAAGTTATTCTCCGTCCCGCCGCAGAAATCCGCGTAAATTATCTGGAGTTAATTTGCCTTCTTTCTCGATATTTAAAATAAATCTAAGCTGAGTGATGATTCTTGTCACATTTATATTATGTACGTTAAGGGGACACTCCGTTGTTACCAGTTACCCTATCAACGAAGAATGCATGTTAAATATTCAAAGAGCCAAGTCTGTGTTGAGTTCCATTTAACTGCTGCCAAGTTACTATCTACCAGAAGATGTGGAGTTAGTTAAAAAAGTCGGCCAGTCAGTTATGCGATGAGATTTTAACTAGTTCTGCGTCAACCCAACTTAAGGTTGGTCACATTTTCAGCTTGACCGACCAATTTAGTTGAGTTGTTATGGTGTTCATCGCAACTCAACATGGATTATGAGTCCAGTCCAAAAGAAACATGGTGGAGTTATCAGTAAAGTTGACTTTAGTGAGTAAGTTCATCCGGGGATGGAGTTAATGGTATGGCTACCATCTCACATGCTCCACTCACACATGCGCAGGCTCCCCCTTGCTTGAATTTGACCGGCTAATCAGCATTTGGAGAAGGCCAAAAATCCAGTTTCAAGATTCCAGTTTGGAATTATTGTAAAACAAAATTCTAATTCTGCATGTAAAAAATATGCCAGATTATAGAAATGCATGCAAATATATATATATATAATATATATATATATATATAAGCCATTTAAATCGTTATATGACTACCAATGCAGATCCTGCGTGTAACAATCTGTAGTGAGTGGGTGAGGGACACGAGCGCTCAGAATTCTGATAGCGTTCTAGAAATCCAAAAAGGTAAAAAAAACCCACATTTTTTTAATTCGGTCATTTTACATGGAAAGACACAATGTTTTGCTCCTCCATGGCAATGCAATGCCTACCCAAAAATGGTTTATTTTCTTTTTTTTCTAGTAAATGGGCCTCTATTTAATGAAAGGTACTTATGATTAGGGACCATGAGAGCTGCTACAAAAATGCATTCTAGGGACTAAGGATCTGTTTCAGCATTTTATATATATTGTATGTTTTGAGTTTATTTTGAATGGAATGAATTTCAACAATAGAAAGAGCTACTAATGTAAGCCATAACGAAGGCTCTTGGCCCCTGGGGTCTTGGCCCCTCACTGATGTCATAATCACTTACGAAAGTGGAAGGAAGTACGGGAGAATTAAAGTAAGCAGTGGAAAAGGTTACACAATGTTTTCGGGGTGTGCTAGTGTTGTAAGTGTGTAATTTTGGTATAGGGGGGTCTCTGGTACTGGCACACAAAATTAGACACACACACAGACTTACACAGACTTACACTAACTAACTCACTAACACACACTCTAACACACTTACAGACTTATGCTAACACACTCTTACACACACACTCCCTCTCACACATACTTACACACTTCCACACTTCCACATACACATATCCAATGCCCCCCCCCGTCACCCGCCCCTGGTTCAGTTTGATTTAAAAATGTTTTCCCCCAGATTTGATTTAAGGTTTAATTCAGACCACCATTTGAGATTCACAGGGTCCTACTGTCCATAACTCTAACCCCTTACATGCCTTATAACCCCTTATTTTCTGATAAGATATAAAGTCATACTGTGCTTTTCTTGAATGGAAAAAAATGAAGCATTAGAGCTTTTACACTAATTATGAATCGTGAAGCCAAAGTGCGGAAAGCGGCTGTTCTTTGATATATATTTGATAACGTTGGTATAATATATAGTTGCGAAATAAATAATTCTTTGAGGATGATAGAAAAAACTTTTTAGTATACACATTGCCACGACCATTGTAATAATCCATAGAGCAGCTCGTCTATGTTGACCCAACCGTCAAACACATTGCCGTTTCATTTTAAAACATAAATTGGGCCCCACCGTATGACCATGTGCCGTGTTATCTGATCAGAATTCAGTGATTGTGGAAACTTGGCTGCGATGGGGAATTTTGAATAATCTGCTTAAAAAAAAGGAGGCGGGGATAGTGTTATTTTTTTGGAAACACGTCGAACGTCTCGATCACACATTTATCATTCTGTACCTATCTGATCTGGCAGCCTCCGGCTGTTCATTGCAAAGCAGATTATTCCAGAACGAATCGACGTAAGAATGTTCAGTATAAACAGTAGAACGTTCTTCGACAAGAGCTGGCATTGTAACCGGTGGCTCTTACCTTTTGCCAGTCTGACACAGGCAAGTGAAGTACGAAAGCCTGTCTTGCTCTTTTCCGAGGGCCGTGTTTACCTAATTAAGAGCTTCTCACTGGTCCCCTGTTAGTTAATTGTGTCATTTGCCGGAGTTTTGACATGAAGAGCAACTCGTGTCCTCGGTATCAAGCTGGCTCTCTTAGTTAAGCCCAGTGGGTTTGTACCCTTGGGACTTGGCTGCACACTTCTACGGTTTGTACGGCACAGAGTGGAATAATTGGTCCCCCGGGATCCCGTCTATTCAGCTGCCAATAGGGATTGTTTTTCCTCTGAATAAAAAGCCTAGCTGCCACGACTTTGCTTCTGTATATTAACTTGTGGCTTTTGCGTACGCGGGCTCGTGCGGAAGATTAGATAAGCGAGTGATTCTTACAGCTGTCCTCTTCGTTGCGAGCGAATTTGCTGCCAGCTTCGCACTGACAGCCCTTAATGAATGCTAAGTGTTGTTAAGCTTGGTGATATCTGCACCAATTACCAATGCACCGTAGCAGAAAGAGGCGAGGGACGGAGATAAAAAACAAAACAAAACAAAAAATGAAACAATATATTTAAATCCAGGGTTTGGCAAAATCCGCTTCCTCTGTTAAGCACAACAATTACCGTAGCTTAACAAGTTCTGTTCTTCGTAAAAGTATTTGCCTGCCACCACTACGGTTACTCGGAATATGAAGATAAAAAATGTTTACGACTTCTAATTAGACGTTAAGAAAAAGAAGATTCTAGGAGTTTTTATTAAACCGTGGCTATGCGAAAGCCAACAAGATAAAGCGTTTTTAGACATCTGTAACGATTGTCGATCTTTGAAGTTGTTTGAAGTCATCTTGTTTTATCGTTTACAATCGCAGGTGTCGTAGCAAGTCGTAACGCAGAATACTTTATCAAAATCATTAAAATGATTCCTTAAATCACGAGGATTGGAATAGGATATTCACACTTACAGGGAAATGGGCTTGGCAGCCTGCTATGGAGCATCATAAACCCCCATCGTAAGGTGATTACTGTAGCGTTTTGGGGTTTGTAAAGGTGATTTCTGGCAGGATCTTGGTCGTTGTTCTGGAGAATGTATTCATTAACATAACTCAAGTTGCTTAACATATACCTGGGTGATCCTGAGGTATGCCGCGTGGGTACAGTGCCGAATAGCTTTCAGAATGCAAGGAGCGCTTCAAAACAGGTCGCAATGTATTTAATAATCTATCCTATTACTCTTAAAGGAATGAGCCACATCATGCCACAACTATGGTTAACCAGTGGCATAAAACTTACTTTAAACATTCCCTTTACAAAAATGATAGGTATATGAATAGTACAAAGTGGTAACAACGGCATGAAAACATGAAAGAATATGAGGCTAACTCAGCTAAGAACGAACAGAACGTGATAGCTTGTCCTACAGTGACAACTGAGTAAGAGGGACTCTCATATTTTAGCAAATTTATGACAAAGAAATATCAATCAGCATATTAAACTAATCCCATATATAACAGCAATTTGTTACAGAAACACAAAGCAAGTTCTTTACGATGGAAACAACACCTATACCTACATTTTGGCCTTCAAGGGCCTTGTCATTGAGATGATAGACCTTTTAGTATTATGAACAACAAGGTCCACATCTGGAGTACCCTTTAAAATGCTAGGAAACATTTAAATTAAGTGGTTATTAAAATGTAGTTTTTATTTCCTGTTGGAATTCTCAGGAAACTGAGTTTATCTACAGAGGAACATTTTATTTTTGGCGGCTGTCCGACAGCTGATGTTTTAACATATTAATCATACTAAATGATGGACTATGCATGTAAAAATAGCACAAAAAGAAATTAAAAAAAAATAGGTCATGCAAGGGTTAACTCTTATAGAGAGCTATGAGAGCCATCCAAACAATCCTAACAGTTTCTGTTCTAGATTGCCCTTGTCGGTGGTAACGCAGATACATTAATCTGTCACTTGCTTTCAAATTGGGGATTGGAGTTGATAAAATCCAGGAAGATACAAAGTGCCTCTCTCCAGAACAAATGACAATTAAAAAAAGAAGGGAATGGGGATCCACAGAAAGAAATTAAGGGTCCAACAATTGCCCCATAATAAACTATTTTACCGTTTTAACCCCTTAAGGACAATGGGCGGTCCCTAAACCCATTGAAAACAATGGATTTTGTGCCCGTACATGTAGGGCTTTGTCATTAAGGGGTTAAAAGATGAATACAAGTGGATGCGCACAGAGCCTGATCTTGAAGGCCACTCACCCTAACACATAGACACTCACACTAACACACGCATACATTAACATACCCAGACACTCACACTAACACATCCAGACACTCACATTAACATGTCTATTCATACTAACACAACCAAACACTCACACTTATATACAGGACCAGACACTAACACACACACACCCAGACAAACAGTAACATGCCCACATACACGCATACAGATACACACACCCCTCATGAAACTAACTCCTTTGCTCTGGGTCTAGGGCTTGTCCTCAATAAAACTCACACACAGTGCCAACTGTCTCGCTGCTAGTCGAGTGATACGACCCAGCTCAACCTAGCCTCCTCCTAGAAAGTCCTGGTCTCTGGGACCTTATATTTCTAGACTCTCCCTATTTTCAGAGGAAGCAATTGCCCTGTTGCCCCCTATCTGCCCATAGTTTTCACAGTGCATGACCCGAGCTGAGCGGCAGATCGGGTAGTATGGGGCTCTATCTGGCAGCATTTGCCCCGTGTGCCAGAAGGCCAGTCCGAGCTAGATATAAATGCTATGTTTCCATATTGTTTCAGTGCACACGGATACATTTAATTCATTCTGTGACTTATACCAAATATTCATCTCTGTACATTCACCCCATCGCAGACACTACAGTTTGCGTCAACATGTCAAAAACATCAAAGCCTCTTCTCTCTTTGTCTTTAAATACTTTTCCGAAAGGGACATTTTTATTTATTTTGCTAATTAGGTATTTTTAGACAAATTAGGTCATCTTGTCTCCTACAATATTAGTTAAACTACAATTTACATTTCTGCAGAAAAGTCCTCTTGATTTATCAGACGACGCGAATGAATGTCTGGTTTAAACTTGCAGCACATGATTTTCTGCTGGCGTTTTGACACAAAGCGAGCCGAATTCCATTTTTATCGCAGAATAGGGTTTCCTTCCTCAGTTGTTTTGCTTGGATGGCAGAATATGATAGCCGGACTGTAGCTTCGAGCTTCAGCTGTAAGGGAAAAATATTGCTTTTCTGTCACCTGACGTTTAACCGCACGCTTAAGAGGATAAAGACGGAAACTGCCTTGTGTTATCGCAACAGCTGGTTTGCTAAATTCCAAATCTGGCACTTTTATTAACCTTCTGTGTGACGAAGGCATGTTAAAGCACATCTTTCTCAAAGTCTCTGCTTTACGGTTTCGTACTCGATGTAACAAAGTTTACAGATCAAAATAATCCATTTCTATATGTTTTGTCCAGCATGAACGCCTGAGCTGGCCCTGGATAATGCATTAGTCAATGGTTGAGGTGAGGGAGATATCTCACCGATCTAACTATACATTATACAGGGCCAGCCAAGTTCTTTCTGTAGCAGAAGCTCGCTGGGGGGTTGGTCAATGAGCTGAAACACAGCTTTCATGCAAACCCTCTTGTCCACGCTCCCTTTAAGTTGCTCGTTGGTCCAGGGGGCCGCAAGAATAAGGGAGAGAACTCCAAGTGATAAGTCAATATGCTAATTCTGCCACCGTTCGCTATAGATCTCCACTTCCCCAAGATAAAATAGAAGTTTACTTTTTAACCTAAAGCTATACAAAACAAACAAAAAACACAAGCCAGATACAGTTTCCATGCGTTAACCCCTTAATGACAAAGCCCGTACATGTATGGGCTCAAAATGCATTGTTAGGGACCAGCCATTGTCCTTAAGGGGTTAATACTCCTTTTGATGGACTACAGATGTGTTAAGGTAGGAAATTGATGATAATTATCAATTATCAAGCACACGTACGTTGACATTGATATAACTCAAGGCGTACCCAATATTTCTTGTTATTATACTACCTTGTGGGTATATGGCCAAAATAATGAACTATATATATAAAATCACTGTAGCTCATTTTATCAGCTCTACCCAGATGATCCTGTTGGTTGTTACATGTTTCACATACCCTCAGCTAAGGCATTATGATGATTCCCCGGGACAGGTTTCCCATGTGATGGCGCCAGTACAATGTATACAGTATATATATAATTTAAATGATAGGATTTATGAATTCAACCCAGACTGAGCCATTTGGAGTCTATACATTTGATTTGCTTCTTTTCAGCTGCTCTTTTTATTCATGAGTCACTGGAAAGAAGGACAAACATGTTGACTCGACGAGCTGCATTTGCTGTACTGTGTGACATTCTCAAACAGCTGACGGGCGCTGGTGCCAACAACTTGACTGGACTCCAACGGGGAACAAGGCATGTATCCGCACCGGGCTCGGCTAATTGGCGAAGCGCTTTGTGTGTTCACTTCCAAAAAATCTGGACTGTTGTATTAGTGTGTGAGATCCGAGGCGCCGGTCTTTAACCCTTTTCGGTCTGACGGACCATGCATGCCAGTCACAAAAACTAAATTTGGCCAAGAAAAAAAGTCTTCATTAGAAAAAGGTTTGTTATTTTCCTATTGAAAACAAAGAAAATAGTACTTTAGTCAAGATGAACATTTCGTGTACCTTTCATGTTTGGGTTGTCGATAAGGAGAATCTATTGTGTAAATAAACTTGTTTGATGCAGAATTGTCTAAATATATATCGTCTTGCCGCGGAACACAGTGGCTAGATGTTCCTAATAAGTTCATTGAAGCTGCGCAGTTCTTCATAGATGTAACACTTGGTGTGACAAGGTCCGTGTTACTAAGTCATTCTACAAGATAAGAGCTATTTGGCCCATCTAGTCTTTCATGATTTCCTCTACCACTTCTGCTGGAAGGATCTTCTACCTATGTACCACATTTTCAGTAAATAAAACTTCCTTAAACCTTTCGTGACCCTTAGGATGTACTTGGAAACAAGCCGCAAGCCAAAACTAAAAAATAAACATAATAAAAGATTCTAGTGATGTCAGTATGACATCATAGGGGGTCTTTCAAGACCTCAAATGGATCCCCAGTCAAGGAAATGAAAAAATTACATTTACAATAATGCATTTTTTTAAAAAAAAAAGTTAAAATTAGTGCTCAGACGCCTCTCCCGCTAGAAATATACATTAAAAAAACCCTTTGTTGCCCCCAATTAAAAGTTTAAAAATAAGAACAATAGTGTAGCATGTAAGGGGGCATTTTAGGCCTTCACACAATGAAAAAATGTATGAATGAGGAGTATTTTTCTAATCAAGGGATACTGTTGAACATAAAAATAAGGGTTTTTTTTTTTATCAGCGTGACCTAATTTGTGGAAGTAAAATTGTGGGGGTTTTTTATACATTATTATTATTATTTATAATAAATCACTGAAAATTAAGAAAAAGCCCTATCTGCCCTTTGAAAAAAACAATATATCATTTGTGTGAGTACACCAGACGTGGAAAAGGCTAGCACTTCTCCTGCTTAGAAATAAACCGCCCTCTTGTCCTTTGTTGGATCCCTCTATGTGTTTATTGTGCGTATTAATGTATCGATGTAAAACTGTTACCATGTGCACTGTATCTTATCGCTATAGAGAAAGAACAAAAATTCCAATAGTGAAAATATTCTTTTTTGTTTGTTTGTTTGTTTTTTTAACCAAAGACCATACTGCGATATTACATTAATAAAGGGCTGTTTTTTAACGGCTTTCCGAAGTGGTTCTAACCGTCATTTTATTCCCGGTGGTTAACTGCTGCTACTTATATTTGAAAACACAAATACCGCAGCATGCAAAACATCAGAGTATTAGCACAAACCCGTGGTTTACCACAACTGAGAACATCCATGTGTAGCGAGGAAATGCCATCAGATGCAGACCTTTGATTCTCCTTTCAGATTATTTTCCATTAGGAAATAAAGAAGGTAATTGCTATCAGTGAAGACATTTGTTTTGAGCTGTAATTAGTTGCAGAATGGATTTAACTGAAGCCTCATGGAACCTCTCTACCCCGTACCTTGTAAACTCGCCGTCTGCTCCGTGCCTTCGCTTTCTTCTCCGCGCAGACTACGCTTCTCGCCATGGTTATAGAATTAACTAAAACAGATGTTTAATGAAATCTACCTGCGTGGAGCCGAGCAGGGAAACACGCGTTGGACGCTGAGCATGCTATATCGCTGTTATATCGCTAGGAAGATATATAGGCAGATATGCAATGGGGGAAAAAAATGGGTCTTTATGCAGTGTTTTTCCATCTTGCGTTTTTGTGTGCCTGGCGGAGAACGTAAAAGGTCCGTTAAAAACGTATGCGGTCAATGAATCTCCTACGTATAGTGTTCTGTTTTAGAACATACAGATGATATTTGTAATTCAGTCAGCGTATAAGCCTTGGAAATAGTAGAAAAGGGTTTTAAGGTTTTAGGACGGATTTTATAAAATAATAAAATGATAAAATATATAAAATATGTAAAGCATACTAAATTTATTTTTATGGTGTCAACTGGCCTTCTACACTTTGGTAGGACCTGGACTTGACCGATAAACACACTCCATGGATATGTATTCAATACATTTCATTACTATAATGGATATTTTGCAGACATTATCCTAAATTGTTAATATTCTTTTTACCTTTGTAAACCTCTAAATGCTTACATGTTGGTTACTTACATGTTCAATACATTTTGAGCCGTACATGTACGGGCTTTGTCATTAAGGGGTTAATATACCGACATGTGTTTTGTGTTTCAATGCCAAATGAAACACAACACAATGATATGTTAATGTGTTGTGGGTTTTTTTTAAGGGTCAACCTTTTTTAACCCAACATCAGAGAAGGCGCTGAGGTGAAAACCCTGTGATGATGTTGTGGCTTCCAACTCTCTAGAGGTCAGGGGCAAGTTGAAGATTTTCAATAACAGGGACCGACTGGAACTTAGCTTGGAACTGGAACTCAAGGCGAGACTTCAGACGATAATGTCAAAAGCTGGTCACCTACGTGAAGTTCTTCCTCTGAAACCCGGTTGACTTTTAATGAACCAACCCCAACGGTTTGGAAAGTCCCTTGACTTAGCATTTAAACTAAAATAACTGCAATATCATTAAGACGGAGGTGACTCAGAGGCAGCTTTCCTCAATTAAACCAGACACATTTTAACCACATGTTTAATAGGCAATGGATTTGTATACTAAAGGGTGGTTTGCCTGTTCCTGGAAGAACTTGAATGCATGACCAGAAACACTTTAGGGTTTTTCCCCTATAAATACCATTGCAAAATTATAAAAAAATACTAAAACACAATATATACCGGTATAACATTGGTTGCATGAACAGTTATCATTGGATTTACTAGAAGCTTACTCCTTGTATCCGACGGGTGACAAAGGCTTGTGTGTGACCTGGCAAGCTAGGCTTCAGGCTGCCTTGACCCCAGCTTGGCTCTCTTTCCCCGCCATTACTCAGACTCATTGTGTTGGCTTACATGCCAGACGTAGCTAGCGGAAAGCCCCAGAGGTGTGAGCAAACTACCATTGACACAGGCCAGTTTCCCATATAACTTGGCCCCGTGTGTTTCTCATTAAGCCCAGTCTAATCTACAGTCAGTAAGCTAGACGCATCCATCTGATGTACTGCTCTCATTCGCTCTCAACGTGCATATGTTTTCAGGCGTTTGATCTTTATATCAAGCACAGGGTGAGACAGATGCTAACAAATCCTAAGAATCATGAATGTGTTATAGTCCTATCGTTCTCCTGCTCAGTGTGTCATGGCATCAAGCCCGGACTGGCCATCCAGCATACCGGGCAACTGCTCCTGTGACAGATCGTGAGCATAAGAAGGTAATATCCGGCCATCGCCCAAACGTACATCATCAATCGGCCACCCACTGGCCTTAAAGTGCCAGAGCCACCCTGTCATCGCCAGTCTGGCCCTGCTTGTCATGTACTGTTTCACATCCATTTTCATGGAGCTGGGTAGAAATAAGACTAGTGTTGGCCCCTTCAGACATCACAATGGGCACCATTTTCTCCAATTGAGCTATCACTACTCTGTCTTACTCAGCTAAAACTGAATTTTGTTTTTGGAACTGATTATTCATGCAAATATGTTATGAAAAGCAAAGACTCGTCCACGTACCCATTATTATCCCTGCTTAATGGAACTTTATATTGATACAATCTAAATGTCTTATCTGCAAATTTAGGCGCCGCCATTGTTGTCAGTCATGTGATATTTTGGGGACATTCCCAGTTCAAATACCACACTGAGCTGATTCTTTACGGCCGAGCTAATGAAGTCCTCATTTAATGATGTCCATTTCCCCCAAAGTATTAAGTTAACCACAAGGACATCTCAAAGTCTGAGATGTGGCATTTATCACAAGGCTTTTGTGAATGATAAAAGATTTGGGCAAAATAACTTAGACACACAGCATAAAACTATGCAGCTGTCTAAAACTTCGTATTATTTAAAACAACATAATTGTAGAATAGCACAATAAAACCTTTAAGTGATATTACGGTCTCTGAGCCAAAATATATGGTGAAAGTTTTCCTTTAAAAAAGAAAAAATTGCGTGCCAAAAAAGTATAAAAAACTTTGACCAGAGAATTCTTGGATAGCAGAATTAAAAAAAATATATAACTGGGTGTAATTTATTGAAATTTAGTAAGATAGATTTCATAGATTTAGCTCTAAAGATACTCTTCAGTAGACAAGTACTTTGCGTCTTTGGAATCAGTGATGGACAAGCGACCTGACCATTAAAGCCAAACTATCCCGGATAAAACTGACATTTTATAACCCAAGGCCAGACTGTCCCTTCAGAGGTATAACGTATTGCTTATTAGAATGTCCATCATTCTTCTGACAGCTTTAAAATTCACTTCTTCATTCCCATTTGTCATTGGCGTCAATTCAAGATTCTTTTGTAATCTTGCCTTTTCCTCCCAAGTAGCTTAAAGCTGCCAGACATTTATTAGAGAACAGAAATAATCGCTCTACCGACTGTATCGGTTTCCTTTCTAAAGAGCTGTACAGTTACACTGCGCGATCATACGTGTGACACATGTGATCCGGGGAGCAGATATCTCTGGACTTTATGAATCAGTGACACTTGGACCATCAGTTGCTTTATATATATAAATATACGGTATATATATATATTGCGACAAACCCTGTAGCACAAGGGCCATAAATGCCACAGTTAAGCACAGTCCTCTAAGGCAATCAGAGTGAGGAACACCAGCTTTTAGCAAAAACTGTGCTTTGTTTTTAACCGCTCAAACGCCAAAAACCAAATCATAAAAATAAAAAACTAGCTCCCAATTGGAGCCTCTCTAACTAAACTATGCTGGCCCAGACTGACCGGCCTAAACACCCACTAACTTGACCCCCCAGCCAGACCCAGCTACGCCAGGCTCTGGAAAATCTCCCCCCAGACAGCACACAAAGGGTCCAGGCAGATATTGCCTCACTTGGCTCAGGGATGGTCTTCTTCAGGGCCTGATGCCGGCCCCAATAGGAATCCCGGACCGGATCCTGCAGACTTCTAGCCTCCTGGAAAAGCCGGCATGGATTTTCCACAGAATGGGGGAACGGAGCATTGGCCCACCCTGCTCTCCAGCTGGGCAAAATAATGAAAACACATTAACAAGCAAAAAGTGGATGATGAACCTAAGCTGGAACCATCAGTTTCGGCCCAGAACATTTCCAGAAACATCTTGTGTATTGTGACAAATAACTCGATACACTTTATATATAAGCAGCGTACTCAGCAGCGCATTTATCCAGGGATGGAAAGAGCTCCTTTTTTTGGAATGGGTGAATATGTTTTTTAAATAAATGAGATCATCATTAGAAATAACATTCCTAATACTGGAACCCTAGTGGTGAAACCCTTCCTGGAAGCAATTCTTTCATCGTGTCAGATTTTGCCTCATTCATGTTTTTGGGGGGAATGCATATTTGTCATGTGATGCAAAGAAGTCTCTGATTCTGGTTCTTGCCACCCAAGCAGAAGGACTTCTTACAAGTTTCTGGGTTGTTTCTGGGATACCTTAGTATCCATGTATTAATATTGCTGAATATTAAACAAAAAAGAAAAGAAACAGCGCAATAGTTAAGATAATATGTAGTAAACCGAGGTGCATCACCCCTAGGGGAGCACATAATAGTGTGTTTACATTTATATTTATATTAACATCTTCTGTTGTATTAACATCATTATAGTGTAGAAATATGAACTTATTTAAGAAATATTTTAAATAGATTTTATGAAATCATGTGTTAGTAATATGTAGGTTAATAAATGAAATAACAATAAATAATAAAAATAATAATATATGATTATTATGAAGAGTGTATGGATCTATTATTTTTACATTGTATATTGTATTGATTAATGTGTAGCACTATACCATAAAAATATGTAGTATGGAGACTTGATATAATGGAGTAAAAATAGTGTGGCCCTAAATCTAACATTTGAGCTTTCTGAGTTTTTTTTTTTAAAAAAAAGGGTAAAATAAAGCAAAAGTATAAAAATATAAATCTCCAAAGCAGAAATGTATTTACAGAAGACAAGACAAATATAAAAAAAATTGGAGAAGCTAAGGATCTAGCAGACGATTATAGGATTCTGCACATATATGAGATTTATTAAGATACGTTTTAAATGTTTCAAAGAAAGAAATGTTGGTTTTATAGAAAAGAGTATTTTAAATTTAAAAAAAAAAACAAGTTTTGCTTACATTCTCTGGACGTTGACACACCTGGGAAAAGAGTGAGGATGCTCTACATTATAGATGGTTGGCTTGACAGATACAGGATGTTTTGTTGAGACTTATGGAACATACATTAACACCGCTATATATTTATGAATGTATAGCTCTCTAAAGTGGTCAAGCGTGGTAGAGCAAGGAAGAGCTACCTTGGCACCGACAAATATCATGAACGTGGATAACTGGACGTATAACCTAACTCAACCTTATGATCTAACAGACTCATAAGTAAAACCCTTAGGCAAGTTCCTACACATTTCCTTTTGTAAATAATCTGTTTCAGGTGCAACATCTGTCCATTTGGATGATGTTTTAGATAAGATCTCACGCACCTCATTATCTATACTATTAGATCCCAGTTTTGAATCTTAAAAAGCCAAGATCTTCTGACTTACTGAACACATATAGCTTTCTGCTGGCATCTGCATTGGCTTTGCCACCTTTCTAACGACAACTAAACTGGGCATAGAAAAATAGGGCACCCATTAATTATGTTGCATATGATGTCCAGTAGGCAGCCCTTCACAGCCATGTATCAAGGAGTTTATTCACTAAGTTGTGAGTGCATGTGAGTTTGCTAAAACGGCCAAGGGGTTGAGAGTATACTTGGGCCTCATAGCACCCAAAGTATATTTATTTCCCCCACTGTACACAGGGCGGCCAAGTAGTTGAAGCAGTAATCTTTATTTTTGGGTGTTTTTTTCTTTAAACATTTACTTGTATTTGATGACCTTTTTTTAAACTAAATTTTGCAAAGTTCAGGCGAGGACATGCAAGTTTTCAATTTTAATGCCCTCACCTGAAACCCTCAGAATCGAGTCACTCAGCATAAGCATTAACCTGACCTTGCAGCTGCATCTTGCTTATTTAATCCTAACATATAGTACATTGAAGTGTTGAATTTGGAAAAGTGACAGATGCTTGTGAAGTCACTTAAAATAATGACTTACAGGGCCCTTTCCCCTACCGTTGGTGTCCGTAAAATGTAGTTCACACTGCATTAAGTATTTTTGAGTGTTGCATGGATATGAGTTTGCTAGCCTTTTTCTATGATGTTTATTTTTCATCTACAAGCTTTTGACAGGTATTTTGTGAGATGAATTTAACTCTTAATGTATGTAACATTTAATATGTGCTAGGAGAATGCAGGATTATCATGTATTTGATGCGTGTTTCTCTTTCATGAATAGAGAGCGCGGAATTTATTTATTCAGCGTTAAAAATGATTCATTCTGGAGCTGGCACGGTATGTCCGTATCTAATATTAGCCCTGACGCAGCATTCGTCGGGGCTGAGTTAGGAACCTCATGTCCTGTCAGTGTTTACCTTATCATTCATTCATCAACGGCGAATGCCATAGCACCGTTTCGCGTAGCTAATAAAAGCGATGATTCTGCACGCTTTAAAGAGATCCAGAACTAGATTGAGCAGAGAACTTCCTTGTGATATTATTTTTACCAAAACGAAGCACTGAATTTGAGAAGTGAAAAACGCTGCATAGGGAAAAGTCTAATGTGACAACTGGACAAACAACAGCTGTTGCGGTGTTATGCCAACAATAACAAGCGCCACTTTGCCACAAAAATATTGGTAACCCATTACATGCCTTGCAAGATTCCCCTTTAAAAAAATATTTCTTAAAAGACTTTCATCTTTTCTATGTAAGTTTTTCAAGATATCAGAAACCATGAACAGCTACCATCACCAAGAAAACAAAGTTGCAATTTGAATATGTTACACTAGGTTACCATGCTCTTGTGGAAGATGTCCACATATTGATGCCAAATGGAACCCAATCTTAAAATATTATACAATGGGATCTTTTCACTAAAATGTTCCGTGGCCCATCAAGTTAAGGGTTAAATTGACTGACCACACTCGACTGTGATGACATACCTTTCACAAAAGAACTTGCACATCCACTAATGTGAGTGTTGTTTGCGAGGGTATGTGAGTGCCCATGACTTAAAATTTTGCACGTTTCAGGTGAGGATATGCAAATTCAATGAAACTCACAAAATGACATCCTCCTCATAAATCTGATACAATAAATACATTTTAAAAGATGAAAAATGGATCCTTTGGACCTCTTATCAGCCGGACCTACTCTTACCTCACTAGGGTGGGCAATCATTGGCCCCTTTGGTTAGTAGGTTAGTTTGTTTGTTTATCTCCCCCTGCACAAATTTACTTAGCTTCCTTTGCATGTAGAGGAACTGGTGCCAGATTTGTTAAGTGTGTTTATATGCGTATAATAAACAATTGGGCTGCTTAACAAATGGCCAGCTCTATTCCAAGCTTAAGAAATGTGAAAGGTTTTTCTTAAACATTGTATGAGGTCGTGTCACGACCTGGGTACAGGTTCTGGATCCGCGCTGCAGAATCAGCGCCCTCTGGAGGAGAGAGGACGTACTGCCACCAGGCACAGGAGACTGGTAGTATATCACCAAAAATAATGATAAGGTGGAACTCAGGAACAAAAAAATAAATAATAAATAACAACGGTTTCCGAGGGGTCAGGCAAAAGAGTAGTCGGGGTCACAAGCAAAGGTCAGGGCAGGCAGCGATATAATGGAGGTCAGGAATAAGCAGGAGTCAAAACCAGAAAGCTGAATCAGGAATAACGCTAGTGGAAGGCAAAAAGGCACTAACACAGGCAATGGTGTAGTGCCAAATGAGGGTTTAAATATCCCTCCAACCATATGGATCCTCCTACCCTCCTAATTAGGGGGAGGAGAAAAAAGAATAAATGTCGCTTTAAGAGCGACATGAATATTCATGTGACGACGTGGAGGCGCGCGCCCCGGAATTATTTCGCCGGGGACGCGCGTCTCGCAGGCGAACGGATGCTGTGCGCAGGCTGGTCTCGGCGTCCCTGCCGGCAGCCCGACGGAGGAGGAGGTAACAGGTCGGCTAAAACACAATTTTGGAATAAGCTAATTTTGATTTGCTAAGGGCAAAGTTCACTGAACTGTGTTAATTGGGATCAGGTTTAAAAACAAAAAAAACACAAGAATTGGCCAACTTTAAGATACTGTCCTCTGGTAAGTGTAGACTTTTGGGAAATGAACGCAAGAGAAATAAATCAAAACAAATGTGATTTCATAAAGTGGTAAATAATGCAGTAAAAAACATAAAGCTGTATTTTAAGTTAGGAGGGCTAAAGGGATCAGGTTAGTTAAAGTGCAGAACGAGGAAATGATTGCAAAGAAATTCAAAGAAATAAAAAAAAATATCTATATATCAATGAAAACATGAAAAAATAAAATTCAACCTCAGGCAATATATTTACCTATTCCGCTGCCCTAAGCCCAACCTAGTGCCCCCAGCTGCCCCCTCCTGTGCTATGCTTTAAAGACATGGCGTGCAGGGATACAACGTGTCATGTCTTAACGACACACAGCACCTTCTAATGCAATCTTTGGAGACTGTGCTAAAGTGCCAATGACCTATTGTACCAAATGGGGGCAATTTGTCCCCAAGATTCACAACTGGGGAACTAAATACTATGAAGGTTAATAAACCACATAGGATTCATCCAACAGCACTTTGGAAGCTTAGATCAGTAATTTTTTAATTAAGAATTAATATTAAGAATTATTACTTTAATTCTTAAGAAACCAAATGTGATGCAAATAGTAAAAATAGTAAAATAGTAACAATAAGCTAACTTCCATAGTGGGAAAGCTACTTAAAGCATTGCTAAGTGATCCTATCCATGAAGCTGAACAATATGATTTGTAGGCATCAACATGATCTGATGAGGGATGGAACTCGTCAAGCTAATTGGCTTGCTTGTAAAAAGTTGTAAGCCACAATGTGGGCCAGGGAGAAGTAGTGAATATCGCCTACAGAGATTTTACAAATGCCACACAATAGGTTACTATATACATTCAAACACATAGGTTTAAAGATATTTATACTCAGACACACAATTAGTTGAAAGACAGAACACAGGGGTTAACGATGGAACAGTTTCCAGTTGGATGTAAGTTGCGTACCCTAAGGTTCTGCTCTTGGTCCTAGTATTTTTAATTTACTTACAGGCCATTCTAAGCAGGGTCTCGATATTTACACAAGTCATACAATTTTATAACATAGTTCAATCAGAATTGTCACCTACCTATGAAAGGATTTAAATCAAATAGGAGACGGGCTGTGAAATAGCGCACACGTTTTATTTCAACATAGAAAAATGTAATATTATGCATCTAGGAAAGAAAAAACAACAATGCTGCTTATAAATGGATTGATTTGGTTTATTTCTGAAATCCTCTATGGAGAGGAATCCTGGTGTACTTGAACGGTGTTATCTTGTATTAAATGTATGTATGTACAGGATAAGCAAATGATATTTGGGCTCAGTACTACAGCTTTTAGGTTAATTTCCTGAGTAAGCATAACCATCCCTGTTAGTCTTCAATCTTTATATACATTAAGTATATCTGTCACCCTGGGCCGGACTGGTGATGTTGAGACGGCCCTGGCACTTTATGGTCCAGCTGCTGGCCGCACTCTGTGTAGTGCTATGGACCACTGGCCCACCGGACATTGGCCTCCTGTCACCTGAAAGACGTGAATTCACCAATAAACCAACCTGATGATGTATATATTATATATATAAATATATAATATATATATACTGTCAAAATATTTTACTATTTATTGCTTTGGTGGTGGCACATAATGGAGGAACCTCAATGATTGTCAGACCTACCTCACATCTCATGGCTTCCGATTGTTTAGTAATGGTGGGGTAATAGGAGATTGTTTGGACACCTTAGCTGGGGGGGGTCATTTTTTCCTCCCCATTGTACCCAACTAATAAAATCTGGGAGTTAAACACTCAACCCTCTCTTGTTACTGTATGCGATGTCAATGTGAAAAAGCTGCCGGACCTGTTCTAAACCCCGTACTTTATTCTCTATGTAAATATTACTGGTAAGAGCCGGTGTCCTCATTGCCGACAAATTAATGATGATTCGTTATTATATATGAAATCTTGTACAAGGGATTAGGAAGTATTGCATTTGTTTTTTTTTAATTCATAAAGGTCACAAAGGTATCCTGCAAATTGATGTTGTACAGTAAATGATAGAAAGTATTGTAACAGATAAGAGAGGAAATTACTTTTACAGATAAAATGATCGTTTACAGGAAATTAATATACAAATAGCCACAGAAGATTGCAGAAAATGTGAGATTTATTCCCTACGTTTATTCATTAAAGTTGTTATATATTTACCTTGTTTTTAAATAGTGGTATGTTTCATTTAGAGTGGATCAGAATTATTCTAGGGCAATTTTGGGCAAAGGGGGGGTTCTCCTGTATGTCATTCCCTACGGACACCTATGAAAACCTTACAATAAAATATTTATGTTTATTAATATTAATATATTGTATGCTAATGAAACCATTCTCTTGTATGCTAAATAAATCTTGTATCTTAAAGATCCCGGCAGATAACAATTAAGATTATAGCCCTTTTAAGGTGAGGGTAGACTGGATATTATTATTATTATGATTATTATTTATTGTTTTATATAGCGCTATCAAATTCCGTAGCGCTGATATTAGACATGATTTACCAAAGTACACTACTGGGGAGTCCTTGTGTCCCAACTTTATGTTTTTTTGTATTAACTGCTATTAACCTGGTGCTTGCAGATGTATAATGGGACCCGTATTGTTTCTAGCTGCTCGGCATCTTAAAAGATAAGATTGTAAGCTCCTGCGAGCAGGGCCATCCTCACCTGTTGTTTCTGTAAGCCGAATTGTTAACAATAATAATAACTGGGATGAGTAACCAAATGAATTAATAAGCTCGTGAAGGCTGTCCATGAGCCGAAGCGGTCAGCTCACGTGGTGGCTGGGACCTGGACACCTGCCTGTTTGTCTGTTCTACTTCTAGTACTCAGGAAGATGTTATTATTCCACCTTTTTCCAGTCTTTCTCTACCAGAATTAAAAAATTGATAAGAATCATGTACGGCACAGAATCTAATTATTTACGTTGGATAAAAGAAAATGTATCACCTGTATACTATAGATGAAAGTCTTAGTATTTAACCCCTTAAGGACAATGGGCGGTCCCTAAACCCATTGAAAACAATGCATTTTGAGCCCGTACATGTACAGGCTTTGTCATTAAGGGGTTAACATTCCTAAAATGTTACTAGATTATCCTTGTCTCAGATATGATTGATTATGATGTGAGGACATGCAGTGCCTGGTGGGAACCTCCTGGTGGAATCATGTTGTCCTGCTATTATAACAGTGGAAACCTCTGAGATCCCAGAACCTCACTTGACTCTACATCTTTTTTCCGCGTTGGCTAAATAAAAAGGATCAACGTCATCTAAATACATCGAGGTGCTCTTCAGAAAATGGGCAAAGTGTTAAAAGTAACAGCGATGAGGAAGAGCGGTTTACTAGTTCAAAAAGTTCAAGCTAGATCTGGAAGAGGGACGGAGCCATGACATTGGCTTCATGATGCCAAAACCTAATCCCATAAAACTCAGACAAGACATAGCAGGTGACGGCCCGTGACAGAGTAAGCGTAGTCGTTACGCAAGACTTCGCACATCACATGGCATACAGCAGCTGTATCCTCCATCAATCTGAATTTCACACAAAAAAAACTTTTCAAGAGGGGTAAGGATGATCACAAAGAAATATTGAGGTACCTTTCATTCTTCCACTTCAATGGAATAAGAAATGCTGTCGTCCTGGACGAGAAGAGCACTTAGTTTTTATAAACCAAGTGTTGACAATTTCAGAGGACATCCTGACAAATCCCGATTTACACCGGCTCAGCGCAGCTGTTAAAACTCTTTTTTTTTAATCCACCTACACAGTCCTTTTTTTACGGTATGAACTTCATGCGGTAGTGAGAACGTCTATTCAGAATTTGGATCATTCATCACCCACTTGTCACACAGGATATGGCAGTTTTCGAAAGATTACTAAGTACTAAAAAAAAAGAAGTTTAGATACATGGGGATGAAAAAAAAAATGTTTTGAAATGCGTTCTTAACTCGTAAGGCTTTTGACATTCTTTAATGTTTTAAATGTCTTTAATGTTAACGAACGGTGATGTAATAAAATAAAAGAAGCGGCATACAGAACTCAAGTATTCCAAGTGCCTTCAGGATAACCTTGTAGAACCTCTTTCTGCGGTGTTGATGTTCTGCTCACCTTCTTGCTACTTCTCATTGTTGGATGACAAAGGTGCTGTTCCGGCTACTTTGCTGAATCAGCACTTTTATAACTAAATAGAGCATTAGGAACAGAAATCCTAGTACCCCTTAAGGACAACGGGTTGTCCTCAAATCCATTAAGGACAATGCATTGTGTGCCCGTACATGTACGGGCTTTGTCGTGAAGGGGTTAAATCTTTCCCCATAAATAATTTAGAAAAGTCTTAGGGATACCCAAAGCTCCCAACGGCTCAGTGGAACAGTTGTGATTTTTTTGGCACTGTCCAACGTAGCTGCCCCACCGTCGCACTTCCGTGGGCAGCATAGGCCAGTTGGGGAGACCCTCTGACGATGTTGTGGGCATCATCAAGAAGCATCGCTTCTTCACATAAAGAGGGTCCAGGGAGCAGGAGACCCGCAGCACAAAAGATGCTGGGTTTTGGGATTTTTTTTTTTCTCAGTTACATGTTGTGGAGATTTATATATATTTCATATATTTTAAGCTTTAGATTTTTTATACACGAAACAAGAGCTCATCTGTATTCCATTGGCAATATAAGCAAGTGATTCATACAAACAGCAGAATCTCCTAATATATGACTCGTTATTAACTAAATTAAACTTAAAAACATGTTGTTTGTCAATCAGTACAATTGTTTTGGGGGTATCAATGGCAGCCTGTGGCAAGGGCTACATTATTTAATCAATTTCCTATCCTGAAGTTCTCATCCTTCTCCTGACGTCACCATTAAGAATGCTGAACCAATCAGAAACAATCAGCAATTTAACAATAGGGGATATTATTAAGAGATAACTTTAATGATATAAATGGAGAGATCGGGAAGATAGCATAGCTTGGAGCTGTCCAACCCGCGGCCCTCCAGCTGTTACAAGACTACATCTCCCATATTCCTCTATCACTTAGCCGAAAGAGCATTATGGGAGATGTAGTCCTGCAGCAGCTGTTGTCATTTTAATCACGGTTACTTACGTTTATTGTATACAACTGTGCCATAAATTACTTTTAAATTACATTATATTCTAAAAGATAATATATATATATATATATACGGTATATGTTAACATTTCTGAAACAGCAGGTTTGCATTTTTTATGGCACAATTGCCTTAACCGATTACATCACCTGCCCTTTTGTGCTTGAACATTTTTTTTGCCGGACCTTCTGTTCCCAATAAGCTTCTCATTAATAATATTTTTTTAAATAAGTTTGATAACTGGCTAAAAACTCAGATGATTTAAAATTAGGCATCTGTCTTATGTAGCATAATGAATTACAAAGCAGAAACACATTTAAAAACATTTTAATTAAATATTAATGTAACATTTTTTGGTAATTTTTTTTTATTACAACAGGGAAGGAAGGACATGATTTTTTTCTACTTGAATTTTAATGGTCAGAAAGTAGTATCGGTACTTTATACAATTTTTTAGGGTATGGAGAATTTTTTCCCAGCTCTATTTTTTATGTACTAAAAATAAAAATATTTTTTCTTAGTTGTCAGGTTCACTTAATCAAGGTTATGAATTTTTTAAGAGTATTTAAGTATTTTGGGTTATGCGATATAAATCATTCCAGCAGATTATGTTCTTCCGTGTTGCAGGTCATGCAAGCAGTGTCCGCAGAGCTTGAAGGTCGGGTACGTGTATATCGCGGAAGGTTCAGCGTTCCGAATGAACATTCATACACCTGGAGACCCCCCGACGTCTAAAGGAAGACCTCAAAAGAATCGCTTAAAAGACACGTCAGCAAAGTAAAGTTCTTACTTCAAACAAACTTAAGGTTAAAGATAAACAGATCTGTAAAAAACTAGATGTGTAAAAAAAAAAGCAGAGAAGATGCTCTGCACAAAGCTGTAGAAGTCCCTCTGTTCGTATTCCTGACAAAGCACATCTGGATTGTAGTTGTTAAGCAGTCTAGACGCTGATGATAATATTACCTTGCAATGCTCCATTCCCGGCTCTGTCATTCTTTCCATTTCTCTGCCTACGGAATCTTTTTTTTTTTTTTACATGTTACATTTGCATTCCCCCCCCCCTTACATGTCTTATAACGAGACAAAGACTTGAATCCCGCATACAGGCAGACTATTGCAGTAGTGCCCCCACATCTGGACACGTATAATGTTCACGGGGGTAGCCGGCACGTGCAAAGCGAAGCCCTGGAGTATGTAGGATATATAAGATACATACTGTAGATATACAGTGATTTCCTTCATACACGTATCGATGGGCAGCAATACATTCATGACGGCTGCCTTAGGCATATCCTAGGTAGGTGTCATCCTGATTGCCATGATGTCTCTTAACGACGTGCGGCCCCTGGTACAGAGCGCTATGGAGGCTGTGCCCGTTACTTAGTACTTTAATAAGTATTCATGACTTTTTGTTAAAAAAAAACTCCCATTGAAATTAATGAGAGCGTTTTCTGCATGGGGGGCCAGCTTGGCCCCCTAGAGGATGAGGTAAGGGAACAAATGCATAGAGGGGATTCTGATGACACATTGACGTGCGTTCCATGGCTGGAGTCTCCTGGAATCTGGGTGATTCCTATCGTGGTTAAACCTGTTACTAAACACAAAACATAAGATACATTGTAAACAGTCGGTTCGATTGGGTGGAACATTCACCGTAAAAACGGGCTACTATCGCGTATAGGAATGTAAAGTATGATGTAGTGGGCTGGTTCCTAACCACAACGCCGTACAGAAGTTTATCGCTGTGAAGAGTATTATTCTCAACAGTATCAGTCCCATACTATATATATATATATATATATATATATATATATATATACAGTATAATGGGTGTTTTTTGCTTACGACCCTAACAGGTTCAAGCAATTTACTTCAAAAAGAATTATTATTTTTCCACGGGCTGTGCTATCTTTGTCCCCAGCTTGTCTGTGCCATTTGTGCCCCAAACAGCCTGTACTTGCCATCTTTGTACCCAAACAGCTTGTCAGTGCCACAAAAAAAGTTTGTCTGTGCCATCTTTGTTCCCAGCTTTTCAGTGCCCCCAAACAGCTTGTCTGTGCCATCTGTACCCCCAAACAGCTTGCCAGTGCCCCAGATTGTCTGTGCCATTTTTGCCACCAAATAGTTTGTTAATTCCCGCAAACAGCCTCCCTGTGCCATCTTTGTCACCAAAAAAGACAACATTTCTAGTGTTTGTATGGGTCATCTGTGGAGAGGAGCCAGACCATCTGTTCTGTACGCCAAAACCTTCTGATGGCGACCCAGGGCCTAAATACATGTGCAGCACACGTCCAGTGTTACCGAAAGGAATTACTCTGGTGCCTCATGCCTTTAACAGCTGCCGTAGACTAATTTTGGCCAATGCCGCTGGTGACTGTGCACATTTAAATCTGTGTAGGAATAAATAGCTTGACTTGGCAATCAGAGCTTTTTTCCTTGATCAGAGAGGAGCAGCTGCCTGAAAAGTTGATGTGAGCGGCATAATTGGTATTGCAGAGGGAGCCATGATGTCTTGTTCTTGAAGAAGATGAATGTATCGGAATTTTTCCAAAATGAAATCCATTTCAGCCACCTCACTGTAAGCGGAGCTGAGCTGACCACGATGGCTTCCACGCAGAGCTTGTCATTACCAGCGTGTGGGACACAAAAGACGGTTTGGGTTCTTCTCAGAATGTTTTCACGGAACCGTCACAGCTTTCAGTACAAATACTTTTCTTTAGTAACACTTACATCTAAAAACTAATACCTGCCAACAGTCCCAAATTTCCAAGGACAGATATGTCTAGGACACACACAGCCTTACAAACATTCGGCCCAATCTGTCTATCCCATGTATGTTTAAATTTCCTCGTTGTATAAGACACTACCACTTCTGCTGGGAGGCTGTTCCACTTATCTACCACCCTCTCAGTAAAGTAAAGCATCCTTACATCTAAACCTATATCCCTTGTCGGATCTTCCCGTTGCTACCTTACTTTTGAAGTAAGTAACGCATTGCTACAATAATGCAAGGCTATAATAGCTAAGATTTATAGCGTTAAATGAAGTCCTAATAAAGACCGCACATTACGTATTTTCTGACTGGGGGGGCCATCTGCCAAACTCCCCCGAAATATGAAAAGCTCAGGTACTGGATTTATGGTTCTAGTAAAAATACCAGGCAATGTATCAAAGTACTCAATGTGAGACTTTTTACCCCGGGGGCAAAATTCGTGTTGGTTGTATTCCCAGACGAGTTGTAGGTGGATTCTGGCACATTAACCGCCGAAATGCCGGAGGGGAGGATAAGAATGATTTGCAACACATGAAAATCAAAAGTTCATGCACTGGGAGGCTATTGTTTGCGTTGATTTGCGATGATAAAAAGTCTTCTTATGGCTTTGGAGGATATTCAGAGGAACAAATCTCAGTTTCATTTATTTATTTTTTTCACTTATTTTTAGTTTTTTGAAGTTGCCATGTTTTCTGTCTAACCCCAAAATCTATTCTATCTATCTATCTATCTATCTATCTATCTATCTATCTATCTATCTGTCTATCTATCCATTATCTATCTATCTGTCCATCCATCATCTATCTATCTATCTATATATCTATCTATCTATCTATCTATCTATCTATCCATCATTATCTATCTATCTCTCTCTCTATCTATCTATCTATCTATCTATCTATCTAGGTTTCTGTACTTTTCTGCAGTTTTGCATGTTAAAGGAGAAAGTTACAAACATTTCTAAAAACTAGAGGGTCCGAAGCGTAGATGTAATCTAAAGAGATGTTCTACTTTACCAAGAGGTTGGTAGATAAGTGGAACAGCCTCCCAGCAAATGCGGTAGAGGCCAATACTTTGGGGGAATTTAAACATAACATAACATTTTAAAGTATAAAAGGGATCAGATTGTCTAATCCATTGATTTTAATGTACGGGAATCTTTATTATTTGCGTAATTCCATTCTTCGTGTTAATAACGTGTCATTCACAGTCCGGCCGGCTGGACAGAATGCCGAACCCCCAGCGGAAGCTGTCACGTCCCGTAAGAAAGCGCTGCTCATTAGCCGCTATAGAGCTGTCACATTCATTGAAATTAAAATTAATCCTTATTAAAGCTCAGGGGCTTAGGAGCCTGCGAGGAAACGCTTAGCTCATAAGTATTAAGTCCGGGGATTTCTGTGTCGAGTTTTGCTTATTAGCAAATGTGGCTACGAAGAAGGTGACCCAGGGGAAAAGAGACTTAAAATATTGCCGGAATATCTTTAATTACGGACTGCGGGGACCATTAGGATATTCGCTGTGCAAAACATGACACTTTTCCCTGACACGACGATCTGAGACTCTAGATCGTAAGCTTGCGCGCCGAGCCCCAATGTCTGTCGGTTCCTGTTTTGGCAGATCCTTTGGACGTAGGGACTGTCAGCAGCGCTATGGAGAATGTTGGCGCTATATAAATAAAAGGTATTGTTTTCTCTGGAGCTGGATGTGGGAGCTGCCGTCTCGCTGTCACGTCCTAGGCTCCTAATTGCTGCTGAGCTCAGAGATATCTACTTGGTGGCGAGAAAAGCATTGACTCCGACAGCAGATCTGGCCCATTCGGCCCTTTCGGCCCATCCGGTCTGCCTGTTTTTACTGATGTATCGCTGATCTCATCTTCGATTCATGATAGCTTATCCCATGCATGATGAAATGCCCTCACTGGATTGGCCTCTACTAGTGTTGGGAGGCGGTTCTACTTATCTACTACCCTCTGATTTTTACATATTGCTGCCCAGACCAGATAAATGCTGCCTGGATTATGTGGGATGTATATGGAAGGGAACCAATTAGTTATACATCATCCATACTGCAGGGCAGCATTTTATCTGGGCTGGTCGGCAATATGTAAAAATTATGTGTGTCCTGGAAAACATGGCTGATGTGGTCACCCCAGCTTTTCTCAGGGGTCCCGGGGCAAACCCTGGAGAGTTTGCAGGTATGCTAATTACCCTCTACAGCCGGTTGCTCGTGCGCAGTCTGTCATCCTGGTAGAGATCAGAGATTTTTTCCTGCATTCGTCGACAAAAATATTCTCTAACCAATTTTTGGGGAATAAAGTTAAAAATGCGCATGAATTTTCATGAGGGCAGGAAAAATATAAACATTAAATGGAACATTAATAACAATAATTAACATGTAGGTAACAACGTATCCAGTAGTATTAATAAACTCACTCTGTGTATAGGATGAAGTGGTAGCCGCCATAACTTTTTGTGCGCAGGTTCTGCATGATTATCCCTCTGCATTGGGGTAGCTTAACGGGCGAGTGCCGGGTGGGCCGACAGCACCGAACACCCACCCAGCAGCAGATCGGGGGCTGCAGCGTGCGGCCTCACATCATCGGGCGTTTCATATATTCATTTCATTATTCTAAATAATACCCTTTAAATAAAACTACATTCTTTTACCTAAAACATCCACGTGATATCATTTTTTTTAAAGCACTAATAAAAAAAAAAAAAAAATTAATCTATATATATATATAAAAAGAGGAAAGGAAAAAAATGTAGAAAAAATATTTCCCGCGTTGTACGCAAACTTGATTAAATGATTCGGTAAACCACGCGCCACGTATGTAAAATGTTTAGAAACCCCCAGGACACAAGTCAAACGTTGTCCGTACGGGGTTTCCGTGTGCGGCTTTAACACGCGGCGTGTGTGTAACCTCTAACACGTTATCGTCTCTGTGGTTAATGCTTGCCGGTTAACCCTTTACGCCCGGGAGCCGCTGCACTTCAGTTCCCACCAACCCCTGACGCCGAAAGGATCGGATTCAGGTTCTTTTGACCGCGATCCAAATGCGAATACGCAGACAGGATGAAACAACGGTGTTTATTGAAGTGTGCGAGGAACAATTAATTTTGCCTTTATCGGGGAGCCGGGGGAACTGTCTGAACAGCTACCTTTGTTTTATTCTGTGAGTCACTGTCTGTTTTTCTCAGCCGTTGTGGGTGGCTCAGCCTCCGAGTACAATGGTGATCTGTGAAGAAAGTTGCAACAGGAACTCTATCTATTAATGAGACTTAGAATGTCTGATGATCATCGTTAATTACCCCGAATCGCTTTATAACCTGCCTTTTTTTTTTCTTCCCTGGGAGAAGATTTCAGAAGCCCCGCGCTACGAGCTCGCATGCCATTATAATTGGATATTACTAAATCGCTTCTAACAAGGAAAATAATGTGATGTGGCATGTTTGCTAAAATTCCAATTAAAATATTTATTAATAAGACAAGAATTTAGATTTATTTATTTTATTTTTTTGGAAGAAGTTCAGCGTTGCGCACCTGACTGTGTATGGATACAATGTTTTATTATTTGGTTAAGTAACCTAGCTGCCTTATTATTCCTCCCCGTTTACGTTATCTCGTGCGCGGACGGTATTTTCGTGCTTGTTCATTTGTTCCGGTAGCCTTTGTGAGGGTGGATGAGGAAAGCGGGGGATAACCTAAGACGGCCGCTGGTCTCAGTTAACATAAACGAAATGATAATGATTGGCAGATAAATGAAAGCTATAGACAGTTTTAATCAATTGACTGAATTATGCGAAAGGATGTCACAGAAACAAATCTTCTTCAATGGCTCTTTGTTTATTAGTTAATAGTTGTAAGTGGGTTGTGGTTAATCAATTAGACTGAAACTGAAAGGGTTAATGAGTTAGGGTTAGTAGAATATATACATTCTATATACATATAGAGTTGGGTTATGGTTAGTCAATTAGGCTTAAACTGAAAGGGTTAATGAGTTAGGGTTAGTAGGATATACACATTCTATATATATATATATATATATATCCGTAGCCACTTTGCTATTTATTAAAGCAGAACACCATGGACATGGCATACATACCTGCCAAGAGTCCCAAAGTTCCCCAGACAGTCCTGATTTTTTTTGTGTGTGTGTCCTGTCCCGTCAAATTCGGCATATACCGGTAAATACTCAACCGGGAAGAACTTTAACAAACATGGTGATTATTTTTGCTACTTTTCTGTTGGTTGAAAATGTTAAATCCCAGAAAACAAGTAAACATAAAATCCACGCTTCTTTACTAATGATATTGCTCTCTTCCTTCAATCCGCTTCCTAATTATAATTCTGCGCTTGTGTCTTCTTTCACGTTCTCCAAATTCCGTTTTGTGTAGGCAACAAAAATACGTTAACTTTACAATTAACTTTTTTTTTCAGCCGCGTCGTATTTATTTTAGAACATTAAAACCAAATGGCTGCATGACTCAATTGTCTAGATATGTCAAAGAGCTAGCCATTCAAAATCAATGCATTCTTTCTCTCATGGCTTTGTAGTGGTCAAAGTGACCTTGAACTTCATACATACATATTTCTAAAACGGGTAAACACTATCATTTCCAGTAAGATCTATTTTATAAAACAAATTGAACGAGGGCTTTGTTCCCGGCTTATACCTTGCTTATTTTGGCTTAATAATTGTATCCATGGCACAGCTCATTTAAACCGAAGACAAATCACTGCATACTTCCTAAATGTTTAGGGAGGAACGGTCCCTATTTGGTACTCAAATCCCGTTGCCCCTCTGTCCCTTGGAATGTTTGCTGGGTATGAGGGTATCACAGGGGTCTACAGCCCTAAAACCCCCAATAATGTGCATAGAATCAAGAGGAAATAGTTTAATAAATTAGAGTCCCATCAGAAACCTAAATGTTATTATTTCTGTTATTATACTTGCCCATTCTATTTGTCTTTATAACGTTATTAGTTTTTTTTGGCTAGTAATCAAGAATAGTAACTTCTTTTAGGATGGGCAGATGCACTTATTTTTTGCATTGTTGATCAATTTGTCCCTTTTTTGCCCCACTGTTTTTTTGGATGCTGTGCCACAGTGAGTCTGATGGGTTTGTGAAGACTTTGGCCACCAACACTAACTGTTGGTTGGGGGCCTGACCCTCAACCAGAGGAAGGCGAGAAACCCCCCGGAGTTGTATAAGGTCTCCAAGGAAGGTCTAAGTCCCCCCACTGGGCTTCTGGCTGGGGAGAAGCAGAAATGTTCTGCTGAAGGCCACGTCCTTCTCGCACATATGGTAGTCCACAGATCCAAAAAATGCCATACAAAAGGTACAATCCAATAGTCAGACCCATAAACATGTCAAAGGTCAGGGCCACCTCGTTCCTGAAGACACTGGACTGGTTGACCACATAGTTCCATCTAAAAGTTTTGGTTTTCAGAAAGTTGGCTGAGACATATGGATTGCTGTGAGCGTCTTAATGTGTGTGAGAGAATGTGTCACATGCCGCCACAAACCAATGGCGTGGAAACATGACGCATACAACAGTAATTAATAAACCCTGTAGAGCTCAATGATTGACAGACTGTGAACATTTCTCAATATATATAAAAACTCTAAACTAGCTTCATGCTACACAGTGGAGAGCTGAGGACGCCATTTTGCTCGCCATAACCTTACCAAATCTTTGGGTGGCTGCCGTTCCCATGGAATTGTGGGTAAGTTGGTACGTACGATGTGTCTATGTGTGCATGGCTTCACAGAAAATTCCAACAACGCATTGGAAAATTGGGGAGATTTTGAATTCGGAGGATTCTTTTTTGGGCATAAACATATATAAATCATTTTTTCAAAACTTAGTATAATTGTATGAGTATAATTCCAGGGATTTATCATTATAATGCTAGGGAAAGAGGAAGGCAAAAGGAAGAGGGGCCGACCAAGGGCAAGATGGATGGATGATATTCTGGAGGTGACGGACTCGACCTTGAGGGAGCTGGGGTTGGCTACAGCCGCCAGGATGCTCTGGAGTGAACTGGTCCATTAAGTCACGAAGAGTCAGAAGCAACGGAGCAAATAAACAAAACAATTTGTTTAGAGGAATGTATCTACTATTGTCCAATCAAATGCCCTACACAGGCTGCCTCAGCCAATCAACAACAATCAGCAATTTAACAATAAGAAGAGACCGGGGAGGGCTGGCACGGGGAGAGATTATCTCCCGGCTGATTAGCTGATGCTTTACTGTATGTTTTATATGTTCTTTTAATGTATTTTCTATACATTTACCTATTTTCTTAAATATGATTTGGACTGGACTACAGGGTGCACACTTTTTGCAGCTTAATTATTGGACCACTTGTTGCTTGCCCTTAGCCGGGAATAGACAGCTTAATGGGGAGGAATAATTGGGCAGATTCTGAAAATCAATCTATAGATTCTGTATGCTTATTCTGACCACAAAGTGACAAATTCCCAGTACAACCAGCAACATAAAATAACACACGCATAGCGACATGTATAGGTATATACGGAATTATACAGTCCTCCAGTAGTAGCTTCATACCAGAGAATCGTCTTAAATACCCTTCAGGGAAAGTGATTTCAAAAGTTTTATTTAAATAACAAAGGCTAAACACTGTAATAACAAAATCAGGTTTTAATTTTTGTTTTATATGCGCTATAAATTGGAAACAAACGTCTAAAAATGTAGACAGTGATTACAATTAATGACATTTAGCGCATATGCTAATGGTATAATGTATAGCTGCAAAGGGCTTAGAGCCAAGAACACAATGTACGGCTCGCGCTGCGTCTGGGGCTGTTTATAGACTGAGCGGCTGTGTAATAAAATCTGCGATTACCAACCACTTGTGTCTCTTAAACACCAGATGTTGTCCACAAATCACATTACGCTCAGCCAGTGAACTGGAGATGTAACTCTCCAGAATTAAAAAGCCAGAAGGGATCATAATAATAATAATATAATAATAAAAATAATAATAAAATAATAATAAAATATTTATTATATTATTAATATTTTATTGTTGTTCTTTTCATATTTTATTTATGCGAGTTAGAATAAGAATCTTTAGTCAAAGGGGATTAGTTTTATTGGGGCAACTTAGAAAAATATGTAGAATCACATAGTTTTTCAGGACCTCAGAGGTCTCTTCTTCAGATGGAAACCAACGGTAGAATATAATCAACAATAATGTGAAGAAGCCAGAGGCATACCGATAAAGAAGGATAAGAGACAGGGATAAGGTCTTGTGACTTTAGTTCAGAATAGTTGATAGCAGGTGACTATGGATGATGATGGGATTTGTAGTCGGATGCCAGTAACTCCCTATCCCTGATTGTGGGTGTTGTTGTCCACAAGTGTTAGTCTGCCATCTATTGGTCATGACCTGATAAGCTTGCAATCCGTCTGCTTGTGGTTTATGACCCGTGGCCGCCCCCATTAAACTTTTAGGGAAAAGCTTTATTTTTGTTTGCTGATGCACTAAAACTTATGAACTTATGATAAGCGACATTTTTCCAAGATTCTGGAAAAATAGTTATGAACATTTACGGAATTATATGTACCGAACAAGACATATTCAGCAATCCAAATTCCATGAATGAAACATTAATCCTGCATTATACTACGTCGTCGCAGCTCCGTTTTCTTATTTTCCTTCCTGATGGTCGGCTATGAGTAAAAAATGTAATGTTACATACTGGGTGTCACAAAAAAAAACAACAAGTTTAACATTAACTTTGTTACTCTAAAAAATCCTAATATGCCCTTTTTTGTTTATTCTGTGTGGCTGGAGGATGCACCCAGGTCCTTAAATATTGAAGTTGTGTGCACAGTCCCTTATTGTATATATACATATATATATATATCCCGCCTGTTATTGTAACCACGCAAATTGTCAGAACTCCCAACAGTCCTGGCTTTTGAAAGACAGTCATGATTTTCCGGCACTGTCCCGCTGCTCTGCTATTGCAGGCAGAAGATGATCTCCCCAGTCAGGGAGGTGAAAGATGTAATGGTGATTAAGGCTGTTGGTATACATTGTTTCAACGCACACCTTCTATGGGGTTCTTTGCGTACTTTGGCCATTATAAATATCTTGTAGGTTTGGATGTGAGTGCTGGTATTTGTTCTTCATTATTTACATAGCTTTGTTTACGCATTATTTACATGCGATTATTATTAGACTTGGGCGCCGGCCGACTCTTCCTGTTCATCTTCGAATATTTCCCCGTTCCTGGGTTCGGTTCGGGCGAATATTCGTGTACATTCTTCACGTTCGTTTTTTTTTTCTTCGTTTTTTTGCAGAAGGGGTTAATACGGTGTGCACCACGCAGCAGCTTTGGCGCCAGGATTTTAAATGCCCGTACGAGCAACTCTATTGGTCGCCGGCAATGGCCTCCTCTGCCATCAACCAATGGAATGCACCAAACGTTTGTGAAGACAGAAGTCTGACTCGTGCGACTCTGTTTACTCTGAGAAATAATTGATCTCCCTTTTGTCTCAATCAACATAACATCCTCCATCACACAACAAACACTAACTGCTCCAAGAAGACCCCTTAAATTAAGACAAGAAGGTGTCTCTTTAATTGTAATTATTCCAATTAGATTTGCTTTTTATGTAGCAGAGGGTTGCACACCCATCAGCCACTGAAGGGTTAATAAACATTTTTGCAATTGAAGCGCATGCTGTAATATTATCCAGACATGGAAGACAATTGTGTGAGATTAAGGGTGGTCTGGCGACTAATGCCCCCTTGAGATCAGGCTCAGCGGGCCAGGGCCGCCGCACCCTCGTGATTTATCGGCTGCTGGCTTTTAAGGTTCTTGCTGTTCCCGCACCGCATAGAAGGCTCTGCTTAAAAGGTTTTTGAGGGATCGTCTCTTTTTTTCTACTTCTCTTTAGTGTTTGCAGATGACACAGAATTTGGTCAAATGAAAAAGTCCCAAAATAAATGATACTTCCTTGCAAAGTGGAGTATTGGGCAGCCAATTGGATGAGATTTAATGCTGAAAAATGTAAAGTTATGCATTTGTGATGTGATATCTTAAATGGGGTTGTGTTATCATGAGATTATGGAACACTTTGGTTATGAAGAAAAGTTAGCAATGTCTTAGATCGCATATGATGTCATTATACGAATTCATACGGGGACGTTACCAGCCACCCTCTGATAACCTGATAACCTTTAATGTGACTGCCATCAGACTTGAAGAAAGGAATTGTCACTTAAAGCAGCAAAAGTTCTTTACATTTAGAACAATAAAGATGTGGGAATCACTACCTACAAAAGTTGTGCTATCAAATGTACTAGCTGCTTTTTAAATATGGGCTGGTTGAATATTTATCAAATAATATATAGAGATTTTATGATATATAAGTTGCAATTAATTATTTACTTGGTGGCCTTTTTGTTTCTTTTTCCCCCAAAACTTACTTTGTTACTACAGAGTGTACATATAATGTCTCTTGGAAGTACAGACAGTCCAGATTTTTCAGACTCATATTTACATCATGCCTTCTAGGTCGTAAGCTTGTTTGTCTATGCATTGTACAGCACTGCGGAATATTATGGAGCTATATAAAACAATAAATAATAATAATGATAATAATAATAAATGTCTCCTTCCATTTGGGGCTTGGTTTGAACTTGCATCACAGCAGGCTGAGAATTTAATTTCATTGCATTCTCATTTTTACATATTGCACTTTGTTCCCATGGAAGTTTCAGTAAATACGGAATAATTTTTCTCCATATCACAGTGACTCCGAAAACACCGGCTTCTCGCAAAGGGCTAACCAACATCAGTTGTAGTGATAAGGTGGTCACAGAAAACACACATGGTTCATCCTCAGGGTGACCACCATCCCATCATATTGGCATTGACACTGCTGGAGGAGAGTGCCCAAACATGTGTTCAGGCATTCATGCACTGCGGTGCAGCCAGTGTTCACACCTAGCACTTCATCCGCCTGCACAGAGCCATAGATGCTGACCTCTCCTGACAAGGGAGATTCAGGGCTGTCATTAAGTCATAAGGGTGTCCTGATGTCATTTGGAACAATTCTCTTTGAGTGTAATAGTATGTGTTAATGGCGCTAAGGTTCCTGATTTGAGAATGCTAGTTTTGCCACATTCAGAAAAAATACAAGATATATATATATATATATATTGTGATCACTCAAACTGTTAAATGCTACTCACAAATAAATTGCAGTTGACTCCAACTCATCAAATGCGTTTTTTTTGTTCCCTAGCCTTCCATTCCGAGCTGCTATCTCATTAATTTTGTATGGTGACCCATGTTTTTATGCTGACATCATAATGCAAAGCTGCTCTCCTTTGTGAAGAGAAAAGGGAAATAAGGAAAAATGGTGTGCTTTATGTTACTTACTAAATTTTTACATACCAAATGGGATTTCCCGTAAGTGCTAAGGAAAAACAATGTGGTTTGCTGCTAATTACTAATAAAGATCTAAGTGGTTCATTTATAAAGAGTGCACCCATCAGGGAAATACTGTACATCTACATATATACAACGACATATATATATATATATATTGTACACAGATATTTTGGGTTTTATAGCAGAAGCTGATTGGAACTCTCTTTTTTTATTTAATGTCTTTTATGAGTTTTTATGACATTTTCATTACCGGTTTGCTGATTAGTCCCTTTCTTTTTAATGTTTTAGTAAACCGGTCAGGATTTACTTTTAGTGGACAAGAATAAGAAGAAGGCTACGGGGTTGAAAGTCCACGTCTGCCTCGATCAGGTCCATCACGGATGTGAATAGACGTGAGCTGAGTCGAACGAGGACTGCGTCTATAACCGCGTTTGTCTATCCTTTTAAAAGGGGAGCCGTTTTGAATAAGAGCAGAAACCACAATATATTATTATAGACCTTTTCACCCCACAGCTTGACCCAAGACAGTCAAATTCAAGTGAGATTGTCTGACCTTGTTAGGCGTAAAAAAATTAAAAGCAGAGTCAAAACCATCTGAGCGTCTTCTCAGACCGTAATGTCCTTAGCGGTCTCAGAGGATGATGTGGTTAGCGGTGGTATTTTTTTTTTCTGGTCTGGAAATGATCTCTCGGTGACCTCCTTGTCCTGTCTGCTGACCTCTAATGATATTTAACCTGTCTGTTAACATCTGTGGTCCCATCAGGGGAACGGATGATGTAAAAGTAGTTAATGCAAGGCAGTTCCTTTGCAAGGTTACAAAGGATCAATATGTGAGATGTGTTTAATGCCGTATCGCTATCAAGTCTCATATCTCGCTTAAAAACTGGAATATCCACAGCGGGACGCAATCTTGGTCTCAGAATAGAGAGATCTTTTACCAAGAGAAAGCGGCATGCGTTCAGCCTCGTCATGATTCAACATACAATGGGGATTATTAAAGCCTACAGAATACATCGTTTCTGAATATCGTGGGTTAAACCGGGCAGAATTCTCCTGTTACGGAAATGCATTGATGTGAGATAGATATAGGCACATAATTAGGTCTAAATCTATGATTATTAATATCAATTCACTGTGTTAGTGGGTTTTTTTAATCAATATTTATTTGCCATATGCCTAGAGTTTTTTGAGGTCGTTTAGGAGTAGTGCTTCCTCAGGCATTTGACCCGTGTATGACGTTCACGGGATGGCAAGGAAGCACATCACATTCACCTAGATCATAACCCAAGCCCATTTGGATTGTGATCTTGATGAATTTTCTCCAATGGCTCGAGGTTTGGCAACTGATTGCTAGTCCTCCGGGGCAGTTTTGAGGTGTTTGCATTCCCTGATCAGCACCACCCCCCGGAGTTAGTAAGGTATCACTACCTCCTACAGCTTTGCACCGTACCACCTGGCTTCCAAGTATGCCCAGGGACACATCTCTGTACAAATAATTCATTACCTGAATTAATTTAATCATCCAAGTCCATTCATTCTTCAGGATGAAGAGGTCGCAGGTCTTGTGTGTGGAGGTGAGACACACACCTGTGCCAAAGTCATATGCACAAAGCTCTTTGAGCTATACGTGCAAGGGACGGTGCAACGCCAGTCAGTGAGCCGGGCAAGAGGGACGTATCCAGAGTTCACTGACAGATTCTTCCTTTTTAATGCACATTTGTATGCCTTATTGCATATGTGTATTGATGGAAGGATCCACATGTGCAGGTAAAAGGCTGGGTCACAAAGGTATAACTGGGGCTGTCAAACAGCAGAAGCTCTAAAGGCTAGGCGACCACCTTAAACATGTAAGTCAAAGAGAAGAGGCACCAAAATGCAACAGAGGTTCATGCAGAAGAACATTGCTCCAGGTCACATAAGCCAAGAGGAATCACAGGAGGCAGCCAAGCAAACAATCCACGTCAAAACACATGGAAAGAACCCAAGGGGACACCAAGAAGCAAGGAAGGAAAACCAACCAGGACTTGACCAAAGAGATGCATTGCATCTTGATATCTGTCTTGCCACAGAGCATGGCGTCTGTACATACACCGTGCATACTACTTTTGGATGTAAAATATAACTGTAGTTATTGTAATAAATAATACAATGTTATAACATCACAGTTACTTACAATATACAGTAATAATAACGATTTTACTGATGTATTGATCATTAATAAATTAGCACATTTTCTAAACTGTAAATAAAAATGGGCATTTTGTAAATTTTTCACCTGAATTACACAAAAAAAAGATTTATCATGAAACATTTATAGAATAAATGAGACACATTTACAAATTACATATCACAAGAAATTCACACTGTATCCCATGCAGCGCTGATTTTGTTTCTCTTTTAGTAAAATTTCTTCCAATAAACGTTTTCCAAAAAGGAAAACGCACTACCTGGTATGCTGAGCATGATGGGAGTTGATCGCCGCTGGCGAGGGAATGTTATTGAAACGTTTCTCTCTCTCTCGCGCTGTCCATTAGTTAATCTGAAACTGGAATTAGCAATTACGGCTCAACCTTATTACTAGGAATTCAGACAATGGGGCACCATTATTAATAGGAGCAAAGACATTGTTTTGCACACAGTCTCTGCGTTGACGAGGTGTCTGATGGCTAATATTATATTTAACCCTTAGAGAAGCAGAGTGGTGCGCAATGCGACGTGGGCCCAGTCCCCCAGTCTGGCGCTCACGGGGTTAATGTATCCCCCATGCAATCGTCCACATTGTAAAAAAAATGTAAAGTGAGTCCTTTCATAAATAATACACGGATAAAGCATTACAACGGAGTCAGGGGCTGTTTGTCTGGAATTAATAAAACAAAAAGAAAAGGCAATTAGACTTACAGACCGTTGTAGAATCGTCTCTTCTTTATCGGAACTATTTAAGAGATGAATGAATCAAAGCAACATTTGAAATCAGTGAATGAAGATTTGGTGCGTCCATAGAGCTCCTTCTGAAAAACAATACTTTAGAAGACATTTTACGGCCTTATATTAAAATATCACCGATGTTGGTAGCAAATGGATCAGTTGGCACTGATTTAAAATGTTTATTCTTTCAATAAAAATTGAATTTTTGTTTGTTAAACCTGCTCTATGCGTGTAAAATTTTTGTAATGATAAACAAATATGTCATAACGTTATGATGTCATCACACAAAGCTTCTCCTTCCTACTCCATATATTAGGTGTGAAGAGGTGTGTCGGGGTTAATGGGAGGTGGGGATGGGGTAATCATGACAGGGCCAAGAGAGGGAGTTGGTGGGCCAAATACAAATTCTCCCACCCGGTACTGAATACACTGACACATAGGTCCAATAATCAAGTCTGAGTGTTCCTATGGCGACAAAAGAGATAGATATATGAATAGGATACCCTTACCATAAACCGGGGGAATGATATGGCGGCCCTGGCACTTTAAGACCCATTGAGCAGCAGGATGCTGGGGGGCCTGATCGCCGGAGTAATCTGCCCTGAGACACGTCACTTGACCGCATGGCCAGTCCGGACCTGCTCTGGATCATGGGCACGTGAAGCACTCCAACCCATGATCTACCTGCTGGAGTAACACCGCCTTTGTTTCACAGATTAATTTTAAATATATCGAAATATATAAAAAAAACAATAAACCTTTACAGATAAAAAAAGATCTGAACACCTTGGCAGGACAACCGAGAAAAGGGAGTCAGAAAGGGGACTGGAAATGCAAACTGGAAATTGGCAGCTACTAATGGTAGTTGTGGAAACTCCATACGTACCCTCCCAATGCCATCAAAGATGTTAAAGCACCAAGCGCAATTAGAGCGCGACAAATTGTACGTTTTTTTGTGACAAAACATCGGGTGGAATCCACTAAGAAGGCTACGACAGATCTTTATGTCTGGAAAACTTGTTACGCACTAAGTTTGTCACTGGGTTTTTCGCCTTTCCCCATGGCTGATTCTAACAGGCTCCTCTATTAAATGAGACCAAGTGGGAGAGAAGATGACAGAGTTCAGACCCTGAACACATTTGAATATCCCTCACAGGGGGATTGCAGACTTAACATCCTGACAGAAAGCCGCTCGACCTGAACAGATTTTTCCGAGCAAGATTGAGTGTCCCGGAGTCAGGGAACAGCTAAAGCGCACGGCTCTTGGGTTCTGTAGCTAAGTAGATTAGCGCTTATGGGCAATTATTAAGGAGGAATGACTCTGATGTGGCACACGCTTGACTCTGCGTACCGCGTGGGCTTAAACTAGAGACAACAATTATAAATTGCCCGTGATGAAGTAACCTTAGAACATCCCTTCGAGGGAGTCCATTAGACTCATCGTGACGTTGGTTTCTCAGGCAGTTAAGGGAACAATAAGAAGGCAGGTGGATGACAGCTTTTTGAATGGTAATGGCGGGGGTTGGATTTGCGACCGGCCCAGATCCCCAGCCATCGAGAGGCCTTGCACCGTTTCTCCATGTAGAAGGATGTCTGGGGAGAGTTGTCTTAATTAACCTCGTGTTTCTTGATGTTTGGTCCCCGAGGGGTTCCACAGAAGCTGGGGGATTTGGGACACGGACTCATTGTATGTGACAGCAATGAAGTGATCTGTCGTCCTTTCTTGGTAACGTAGGTCATTAATATTTAAATTGACTCCCCAGAATTCCTCTAAACAGCAACATTTTGTGGTCCAACGGCAAACAAAGGGAGTCGAGTGACCTTTAGGGTCTAGGTGACGCCGCTGAGGGTAGAATCCCAAGTTAATGGAATGTATTCGCTTTACTTACAAAGAATGGCACCTTTAAGCATTGTATCCACTGGTGTTTTGTTCTTTAATTCCAAAAACAAAATTCTGGATGTTCAGTTCACATGGAGCTTCAGCAAAACAGCATAAAATATGAGGATCATAGAATCATTTCTTGACCCTTAATGGTTTGTCTACTGACTGGTACTCTGTTGAGTTAGCCAGTTACCTGTCACTCATCTCTTCTGGATTTGAGTAGTTGGGCTTACTATATAGAGTCAGCTATGATCTCGGCTGTTTCTTAGCTGTTCCAATAATTGTTCCGCATTCTTAAGAGACCCCTGGAGACGGATAGGCAGAAGGGGTTACATGACCCAGCCATGCACTCAGGAACCTGGGGATGCTCGGGGTCAAACATCGATCAGCTATTCTGTCATCAGCTGGGGTGGGGTTTATTTTCACGGGAAAATATACTGTATAAATGTATGTGAACAGAATCATATTTATTATTTCAACTGCTATACCACAGCAGAGAAGATTACCGACCCCCCCCCCAAAGTCTAGGTGTACAGCGACTGAATGATGCATTGGATGGTGGGACCTTGCAGAGTGATCCAGATGTTATTTTAGATCTTGATCTAGTTTTCGCCATAAGGGCATGGTATGGGCATACATTCCTGTTGTGGGGTCAGATGTTAAATGCCCATACGGCGGTATTTGGCGGGGCTGGTGGTTGTCAGTAGACGATTAAGTTACGATCGGTTGGTTTAAAATACGGAATTTATGATGTCTAAGATTTTATATAATGCTTTTAAAGTGTGTATAATAAACAACGTTGCTGCATTTCGTAAATAAATGCCGTGGCCGATTCTTAATCCCATTTGTCGCCGTGTCTTTTTCTCTTTTTTAATCATTAAGTATGTAGGGCCGAAATGATAGTGCGAGGTGCATGAGTCTCTTCCTTGACAGAAACCCTCAGCTTCATTTCCTCTCCCTTGCTCCTTACCTCTTGCTTTAAAGCCTGTCCCTTACCCCAAACTTACCGCTTCAAAGGCTCTGCCCCCTGTCCATATGGCACAAAAGTCCAAAGAACCTGCCGGTGGCCACCCAAAGTCAGGGGCTCAGCTCATACGAGAGGCTCCGGGAATCAACCGGTCCTTACACAATGACTCCAGCCCGACCCAGCACGTTGAATGTATATATAAGCGATTTCCAGTAAATACATTTTTTTGCATGATTTTAAGATTCATGGAATGCCTGATACAACAAAACTCCAGGAAGAAAGGTGCTACGCAGAATAAATGGCTGGAATAATGTGTTGAGAATTACAGAGGTCAGGACATCCAGATAGATCTCAGAAGTGAGAAGGTTTCATGAAGCTTTCCAGCATTATTGTAAAGCAGGAAACAGGTAATTTTATAAAATATATTTAATTTTATAATACAGTATCGCTAATTATTTAATTTGTACTGCATGGGATTGGAGGTGAATTTTTTTTTGTACTAAAAGTAGACCTCTGCTTTCTCCAAACCTGGTTCCAGCGTCACCTAACCAGCTGGTTTATACCCTAAATCCAGAATTTACAGAGAATAGCGAGAGAGAAAAACATCCAATGAGCAATAGTGAAAAAAACGCTGTTAATGAGAGCGTTTGGAGGAGTATTACTAGACAGAAAGCCCCAAATATTGAAATATCCAGCACAACAATTGTGAGCTTGAAGGCTTTAGAGAAGGGGCGTCCAACCTGCGGCCCCCCAGCTGCTGCAGGACTACATCTCCCATAAGAAGCTGGCTGAGGAGTATGGGAGATGTAGTCCTGCAGCAGCTGGAGGGCCGAAGGTTGGACACCCCGGCTTTAGAGAAGGCATAACGCATTCCTGGAGGAGATTCGCAACAGTAACCCACGCTGGGTTCCATCCAGTGATGAACTGTGTGTACACCCATGTTTTATTGCTATTACCCCCCATCTCTCACGAGGGCCACAAAGGGACTCAGGATCTTTGTCTCTCCTGGCAGTGCCCATTGGGCATTGTGAATTTTAGGGCTGAGTGGTTCCTTCTGTTACATTCTTTGTACGACTGCTCATAAAATTATCAAAAACTGTAACTAACCCCCCCCCCACTTTGCTTAATGATGCAAAATATCCGATTGTATTGCATAGACAAACATCTTGTTTTTGTGGTTGCATGCGCGATTATAAATGACAAACACACAGCCGTGTACTTTACAGACAGATACCGCGTGTGCATCCCGCAAGGTTGGCTCTCGCCAGCTAGCGACTTGTACGCTATCTGTGTAGAATATCAACCCAGAGACAGGCATAATTACCGGGTTTGTATAACACAGAGGGTAGATTATTCTCCCTTATGAATTTTTGAAATGACAGGTTGTCTTCATTTAGCCTGTGGTTTGTGTAGCGGGCCCTGCCCTCGTGAAGTGGTTGCACACAACATGACAATCACAGACGAAGTCGACTACAGAGGGTGAAGAGGATGGTCTTGGAGGTTTAACCACAGAGATTTGATACATTTCAGCGGTTGCCTTTGCTTTCACTTCTCCCTTGCGTTCTATATGCCGGATTCTAAGATTTCCTTCAGAACATACGTATTTATGTAAAGAAAAAATGTAAATCGCATCTCTGATAACGCATATCATGGGCGCCCTCATATATAATCTAAGGCATATTTGGAACAGGTTTAACCATTTGACGAGCCATTAATTAAGAGACTTTTGTCTACATTGACATGTTTATAATTGGAATATCATTGAATCCACCAAAAACAATTAAAAAAAACATCCCTGGCGTACATGAACAGATAGTCAGATTATTTTCCTTTGCAGTTTAACCTTTTGGGCTCTGCGACGGTGGAGAAATAAAACAATGAGAGCTCTCGAAAGGAGAAGGGTAGAATTGTTTTTTTTATATGCTGGACATCATCAAACCTTTCAAACATTTTGGCGATTACAGAAACATTCTGTTTGATTTAACCCTTACTTTTTGTCTAGGATAACAGAATGTCAAAATGTGAAATTGCACCCGCTAAAGGGCAGTTTGGGGTACTTTTTTCCTGTAATAAGTGTAACAAATGTATAGGGGGGGGCTGTGAGGAATATAAATCCTTCAAATATGTTTTACATACAGAACGTGATGCGTTGATTAGGTCAGAAGTGCTAGGGGGTGCAAGTGACATCAGGCCCTTCCAAATTGGCCAAACCCACTGATTCAGAGCTTTACAAATACACATGAAATATTAAATGTAATATTCAACCTAGACGGAAATGTAGCCTTCCTGGTTCCCACTTGATTTGTGCTTCTAAACCTTTTTGAAATAGGATTATGTTTGTAACTGATGTCAAGTAAGGAATTTGCAAAAAGCTTTTCTTTTTTTAACTTTTCTAACTTTTTTTTAGCATTCTTGTGTACAATTCTTGCACATACGGTACTTATTTTTGCCAGCAGACATGTGATTGACTCTTGTCCAAGGTTTAATGATGGGTCTCTGTTGCTAAGCAGCACCAGTATCTTATTTAAAAAATAAAATAAAAATAGTTTTGGCCAAAATTGCCCATAAGGAAAGTTTGCAGAACCTGGTCATCATATGAGGTAAGGATGGCATCACCTTATGCAACTAACCATATAACAGCCCGTCAGAGATCACACTGTAGTAACGTCCTACACAATGGTTCTAATAACAGTCTATATCAACACCAGAACTTCTCAATAGGTTAGTATATTAAAGACTAAGTCACCTGTGTCTAAGCAGGGATTTCATTTGAACAGATGCAATTTTTCAGTACTTTCATTTACTAGAATTACTTATGGGTTTTGTTTATCAATCAATCAGTGTAATTGTTTTGGAGAAACTGGGCCCAAATGTGTCTGAAGAGCGCAAGGTTTGCTGTTCTGACAGATCTGACATGCATTATGCGGCTGCTAATTCCAGTTTATGGGTTCTAAGAAACATAGAAGTACACGTGAAGTTAATTAAAAGAGAGATTCAATGGCCTCCTCAATATGAGCCGTGATTTTCAGACCAGCACCAACTAGGTCTACACTGAACATTAGAGCCACGGTCCGCCCCGCGAGGACCCCCTGTTCCTCCAATCAGAGGAGACGGTGTGCATGGAGGCTCCGCCACCTTTGAGGAAGCACTTCCAGAGGCCTGGACAAGAAGAAAAAAGACAGAAGAAAAGTACGTAACAAGAAGAGGCAAAAGAAGAAACAGACGGGTGGCGGGGGCATGCGGGGTGATCGGCGAGGAAGATAGAGAGACATTGAGGAGCGGGGATTATGAAGAAAAAACACACTGTTTGTGGTTAAATCATGTTGACGTATGCGGGGAAAGGGAGTTACTCGAGGTGTGATATATTTATTATTATTATATAATATAATAATTTACCAATTATATTATAAAGTATAAAATCTAGATATATTGTGTCAGACCACAGACTGTAACAAAAAATGTTAGACACTACTCTTATTTAACCATTTAAATGTTTCGTATTTCAGATTTAGTCCTTTTCCAAACTTTTTAATGGTTAGAGGTTTAAACCAGAATGTAATCATTTTAAAGGCGATACACCTATCTGGAATCAGCGCATATTATTGTTTTAAATACACCCACAGGCTACAAAGTATTTCATTATAGAATTTAAGAACATTTAATACAGTCTGCTAGTTATTCAGTGTGTCTAAAGAATAAACCCGGAGAAATGCTCAAGAGGTTTCTCAAAGAGAACGCACATACTGGTTTGAAATTCCACAATGCCTTTTTGTTGTCTCCCTAATGACCAGTTAAATAGTCTCCCAAGAGGCCGACTGAGCCCGAGCCAGCTTGGAGAAGCGTCCTCACTTACTGGAAGTAATTTCCATCAAACTGCAGCTTGCCTTATTTACAAAGAACAGATCAGAGCCACTAAGCACATAATGCTCAGATCAAAGACAATCAGTGTTACTCTCTGAGAAAAGGCCTTTCTGGTGACCGGCCTACAAACATTTAGTAGACCCGATGGCACTCTGAAGACAGCCATAGGGAACGGATTATGTGATATTATTTATAGGGCATTGAGGTCTGGGCTTCTTCTCAAGTCATTTGTTTTCATTCCCGCTGGGAATCTGAGGAATGATAAAAGAAGGGAACATAGAAATATAAAAATAATATATTAGACATTCGTAAAAAGCTTGTCCAAGTTCTTTGTAGAAAGCGATTACTATTGTATTATAACTGTCGTAAAAATTTACCTAAGTGTTTGGTTGTCAAGCCATTGGTTTTATATTGGTTTTTATATTGTCAAAATGTAATTATTACATATTAGACTTGTGCATATAGTCCAAAAATGATTTGGGCACATTATTTGTTTTTGGTCCATTGGTTTTCAGTTTCAGAGGGCTTTTCTCATTCCGAAACGCATTCTTAGACACTTCTAATTCTCACATGCCCCCTCCAACTCACTCTCGTTCACTCTATCGCACGCTCTCACTCGCTATCCCTCACTCTCTCACACAATCTCTCTCACGCTCTCTGCCAATGTCTCCCTACCTTCTCCGTGTCTCCACTTCTCCTTGGCTCCACTTCTTCTCTTCGTTTCTTCTGTCTTCTCCGCAAGTCTATACTGGGCTGCTGTAGTAGTTCCCCAACAGGGCCGAGCCTCTGCCTACACTGTGTCCCCCGACTGGAGGAATGGGAGAAAGAGAAGCTGAAAGTAAGACACCAGGCCAGAAGAATGTAGACGGATCCACCGAGAAACAGAAGAGTTGATGACACTCCTCCAAAAGCGTTTGAAGTAGCTGATTAGCTCTATCATTGTCCATGGAACCCTCAAATAAACCCAAAAAAACTTTGTCTCCAGAAATCTGTGCTCCATCGCTATATTTTTTTCACGTAAAATTAGTCTCCTTTACTCCTTTACTTTGAAGGAACCCTAGATTTTTATACTTTGGTTCCCAAGGACGTGATGGAAACCGCAATTCCATTTTAGAACCTTGAACATATAAATCCACACTATATATGATGATACACCTCTAATGATTACACGTTTTGATATTTATTTCGTTTTGATCAAACCTTACTTCATCTTCTCCATTTGCCTTGGCACTGACGTGCATTAATTTCATACATCTGAAAGCACGTGGGAATAAAACCTCTGCCTTTCAGACAGTAACGGCGCGCTGACCTCTTCAGTAATATCGGGGTTTAATAGACCGAATGAAGCAAATTCTATTTTGATGCAAAGAAATGAAGCCAAGATAAGCTATATGGCATGTTGCCTTGCTTTGACTATTATGCTGGAAATGCAAACCGCTTTCTGTGGTTTAAATACAGTAATCTCAAGGAGATAGCGTTACTGGAAGTTTTAAACACGATTCCCCTCGCCGTATGCATCTAAATCAAAAACCCATGTGACCTTTCTATGGCAAGATATTCCTTCTCTTTCTCTGTAATTAAGAAAATATGTTTTCCTCTTTTCCAAAATTATTATACATATTACATTATAGTTTTATAAAATGTCTAATTGATCTTTTGTTTATTAATTTCAGCTTCCGTGTTTATTATGAAAAGTGAATGGAAAATTTATGTGAATGCAATTAGCGGCTCCGAATCATCTATTTCGCCCTTTCATATGTTTTAATATCAATTAAATGATTAATGATTCACGTCTGTGATAAACATATTAAAATTTCATGTGCCCTTCTTTAGCCTGTGTTTGCCTTCTCATTCTTCTGTTTGCATTGACCATTAGGAGCATTTTTTTTAAATGTGATCCCCACGGTCCAACACTTCATTTCTGAATTCTTGCGATAATAATAATGCAGCTCTTAGTGGAAGCTTATTACATTATTCTCTATTTCTAAGCAAAAGGGGATTTACTGAAAAACTAACCTGTAGGAAAGAAAAAAAAACCCTACACGTAGCCTCAGCGGAAATATAAGTTAAAGGTTAAGTGCTTCTAGTCACCTACAGAGAATCATTTTATAGAATAAAAGTATGCATTGACTGGAAGTAGCTTAGGTTTATTTACTGCCAAGAATATTGTTGTGAAATGTACTCATTATATCGGTCATGTGTTCGTCTGGATCGTCTTATCAAGCTCCTCTGTCTGGTAGCCAATGATATACTGGCATACCTGGAAACTTTATGGATATTAACCAAAGTCTCTCCGGGTCAGAGCTTCCTTCCCCTGGAAGGGGAGCAGTATTTTGCACGCTCACTGCCGGTCTACTCCCCACTTGGCTCCCATTCCTAGGAACTCTTCAGCTTTGGTCCGAAGAACTCCGGGAGAAACGCAGAAATGGGGTCCTGACATAACCCCGGCCATTTCCCCTTTTTAATGTGGGTGTTTCCAGCGATGTCAGCAGGAACGCCTACTGATGTTGGTGGGAACGCCTACTGATGTCGGTGGGAACGCCTACTAAGTTTGGCGGGGACGCTCCCTGACCTCGGTGGGACCGCACACCAACGTCAGTGGGCAGTCCTGGCCGAGTTGCGCAAGGGTAGGCTCCAGGTAGCCGGAGCCCACAAATTCCCAGGTATGCCCACTCTCACTCCACATCTATAGGTTGTCTCCCTACATGAGACTAGCCCTGAGGGTTGCCAAAGCTCCTGGTAGCAATCTCTGGGAGGTTCCTAAGTATTTGGTATTTTATATGTGAGCGTACAAGGTCCATTTTTGGTCAAAGGAAATGGTAGCCCTTTAATATATAAATATCAGAGGAATTATGAGGGCTTGGGTTCTCATTTAACCTAAATTATTTGTCTATTCCTCAGTCATTTTAAGTCTACACACAAAGTATCATCAGTTAATGTTTCTTTATCACTTGGTTTGGAATTCATATATTTAGAGAATTTATTGAGAAATCGTTTCTAGCTCTGATCGTGTCCATTTACTCCCCGAGTTTGTAAACCCAATCTGCATTGTGCTAGGTTGAGATATTCATGGAATACCGGGTGTATCAATTAAAATGTTCTATTCTTACATTATATGGACACAGCGTATTAGTAGATGTTGGTGGTCCTCCACAGAACTCTATGGTACCTGGGTGACAGTCAAGCTTTTTCTATGGATTTAAGGAAGGTTGAAATAGGAAGGCTGTTTCAAATGGGAAGCATTATGTATATATTGGATGCAGTTGATATTTCTCGTTTAAATTATCATGTGGTTCTCCTTTGCAAATGTATGGAGGGATTCTGCCATATGCATTAGGCTTGAAGGAACCAAGGAACACATCTTCTGCTGGTATAGTCAACCGACAATAAGCTCCAACGCTGGCTCAGCGAGAGTCCTGGGGAGGTCTAGCAAGAACCCTTGTGCCGATTAAAATCTTCAGTACAAAAACAAATATCCTTAAAAACACATGTAATGTAGAAGACGTCGACATTTTGAATTATATGAAAAAGCATCCATACTAATATGAAACTGTTACGGCAGCAAGATAAATACAAAGGTTGGATAATTATGCCTCTTTTAATGCTCTCTAAGCAAAAATGATGACAGTGAACATGAACTTTTTTTCTTGAGAGGTTAAAAGAATATGTAAAACCGTTGCATACTAACATTTTTCATGCTGGACACCGAACAGTGTTTGATCTTATTTTATAGTACAGACGATACCAGAATATTTGTAAAACCCATTAAAAACATAAAAAAAAATTCTTAAACATTAAGAACTCTCTATTATCCTGTGCGTTGATTGTCCATATCCTGCTAATTAAAATAAAAAAGATAGGTTCATATATTTCTATTAAATATCAAAGGGGTAGATCTTTCATAGCCATAACTGGGAACATCCCAGGGTTGATCCTTGCAAGCTACCTCCTCCTGCTCCTTGTGGGAGGGACAAGCTGAGACAGGGAGGCGGGGCTAGCCCTTACTTGGAAAATAGGGGCAGGGTCACCTCCCTGGAGGTCCAGTATTTATATATATAATTTCCAGAGATTATGATGTTAATGGAAACCAACAAATTTACCGAAGTATCTGCCAAGTTTTCATCATCATTAAATACATTTTATAAAAATACCTAAATCTTGGGATTTATGCTTTTTCAATTAATGTAATAGTTTTTAAAAATAAAAATATATATTTTTTACATACTATTTTAGCCCAGGAACTATTTCCTGTCTCAAAAATTTCTCGCTTTTCCTTCTCCACCCATTACAATGGGGCCTATTCACTAAAGGTCGAGTTGACAGGAGAGTTTGCTTTTAATGCTCTCACTTTACTATTCATCATGAAAGGCCAACAATAGTAAGTTCCTTCATAGTGAAGGACTGACCTGGCCCCGTATAATACATAATTCAATGGTTTATGCGACTTTGACAAAATCTTCACAATTTAACTATACATAATACAGGGCCAACCAAGCGCTTCCTGCAGCAAAAGCTCACTGGTGTTGAACAAAATGGGGGGAAAAGCTACATTATTTCTCCATACATATAGGCTAAATGACTAATACTAATAAATGGGAATACCCATGGATACTGTGAAATATTATATCGAGCCACATGGTATTTAGTTAACTGTGAGCCTGGAAATGATCCAGTATGGGGATATCTGCTGCAAGAATCCCCAATAGCCTCTCACATAGAAAAGTGATAATTGGAACTTTTAAGTTTCACAAACCTCTCATTGCTCTGGAATTGTCCTTTTGTGGTCCTTTTGTAGTTGCTAAATTGGACCAGCTTGTTTCATAAAGCCAGTAGCCAGTATAGTTTCATTCCCTTTTTGGTGACCTCAAAGTATATGTTTTTTTTTTTTTTTAAATCCACTTAGACATACTTTACTCACTAATAAACGTAAAAATTATGCAGACAGCTTATTCACTAACTGCTGGTTTGCATTTTTCTGGCCTAAGACAAATTATATGGCAGGAGGGGGAATAAATCAGTATTATTAACATTTATTAATCATTAATTTTATATTGAAAGTTCCATAGAACGCCGTGAAGTTTGTCTGTTTTCTGGGTTGTAAGCAGAATTGTGGAATTGGATTTCATATACAAAATGCATTTATTACATTTATTAATGCTTCCCCAAATACAAAGTGTGCTCAGTGCTATGCATTAGCCTGAAACTCACATAGATTGTACGTAGTCTGTCTAAAAGTTATTCTTCAAGTAGATAAATGCTGAATGTTGGATTTTTAGATATCCCAACTGGAGAAGGGGTATCTCAATTAAAAATCCATTACACTACTTGTCTTCATACGAGGATACACATAATTCCTGTCCTGTTTGCAGCCCTGGGGTATTGTACCTCAGCTCTATGGAGACAGCCATCTTGACTTGTTTCAAATGATCGCTACTTATTCTATATTCTCCTGATGGAGGTTAATAAAACCTGGCAAACTGAGTGAGAGTGGGATAGCAGGATTAGCTGACTCAGTTGGCAGCCCCAACAATGAAACACTGGCGACTGACCGTTATAGTTAGGAACAGGTCCGGATTGGCCATCTGGTACATGTGGCCAATGCCCAGTGGGCCGCAGTCCAACAATGCCAAACACTCATCCAATCTGGCACTCAAGTGTTGGCTGGCCTTTGCCATACTTAGATAACACCTTATTTGACAACCACACTGATCTGTACTATGTGACCACATCCAGTGAATTTCAAAGCCTGGCACAACCATTTACCATGCACCGTGTAACCTAAAAAACCACACTCCAGAAAGGGAAGGACATTTACTGGCTATGACGGTCAACAGCAAAAAAACAGGAGCACATCGACCAACTAATCTTCATAAAAAAACCACACAAACTGGAGTGGGAATCAAATCATTGCATATTAATTTCTTGCCAAACCAATAACTCTAAGGATAACTCATAACTCTTAGGTTTTGCCCCTCGTGGTGGCTGGTTGTAGGCATCTAAGCGTTCTTTTTGTCCCATGGTTGGAGAACTGCTCTTAAGATCTGCTCTGGTTCCACTCACTGTCCCTCTATCATTTCCTACTTCTGGAAATTCTGGCTTCATGGCTTTCCGTTTGTCTTGTGGCCCTCCCATACGGTGACAGAACAATAATACCAAACAGTAACCTGGTCTGACTAACCAACTATTCCACCCCATCTGCACCATACCTTCTTCACTGAACAGTTTTGGGCTTTTAGATTGACGTTCCCAACCAGGTCGTCAAGGCACAGATGGTCCATGGTTTATGAATCTCTCTATAGTAACATAATTAGGTAATATCCAAGTCCTGTGTCTTGGGAATGGACTGGGAACCACTGTCCTAGGACATTGTATGTAAGGCACAAATAATTGCAAGGTGGACCTCTACTGATGCAAATCCCTACATAATAACTGATTCTTTGAAACTATTAATTTGTTAAAGAAAACCATAAGAGTAGATACTTTAGAAAGAGATTTTAATGAAAGATTCTAAAAGGTGACAGGACCATTGAGTTATGAATTACAATGTATGCGCTATTCTTCGTTGTAATGAGATTAGTTGAATCTTCTATAAAGATTCCGGGAAATGCGATATTGATATAAACAAACCCATTCTTTAAGACATCAAGCATGAGAAATTGACTACAAGGAATAGTGGTGTGAGAAAGAAATTGCTGCGTAATTAATTATGTAATTCTGTATTAATTGTAATTTCATTTGCATTGCTGTAGTGCCATCATGGACTGAAACCAACCATGACAACATTCATTCCCACATCGCATCTTGTGGTTACAGAATCTGTTTACTTCAGTCTGGTCTTTGGTGTCATATCTGTATAAGAAACCATTTTGGAGTGTTTCCATATTTATCATATTAAAGCAAAAAAAATATGAGATGCGTTGAGAAAAAAACATAATGAAATATAGGGAGCTTTGGATATAATCACTTAAAATAATGAAAAAAATGATAATGATAATGATAATAATAATGATACTAATTATTTACAGTGATTAGTTCTACTGTGCTTCTCCATCTAATTAAATAACCACCGTATCTATAACATTACATTTTATTTATAGGGCACCGAAGTGCTATAGGTTACAAAGTCTAGCCCTCTATACATGCCTCTAGAGATGGCCCTTGCATGGGTCTCGGAGGGTCCATGAGACCGAGAAGCGTATTCTGACCTCTCATGCATGTACGCAAAAAGGCGGAGCTACGGGGACAGCCTCTCCCCTGTTCCTCCAATCGGGGAAGTGGGTCTACCCGGAAGCTCCGCCCTTTTGCGCAAACGCACCAGGAGCGGAGGCGTACTGCATACTGAATCATTAACCCTCAACATTATTTTAAATCTTTTTGCTCATGTAATTCATATTGTTCTGCCCCCTCTGGCTTTTTCCTAGTACAATATGTATAGAATGTGTAGAATCCTCCAAACAATAAAGGTATATAAATTACTATCGAGAGTTCCCTACACTGAACATATTATTTCCTGCAAAGGCGACTAACGCGGACAACTGACTGGCGAACACACAGGTCATTTAAACTCATTCGGTCTGGAAATATGGATTTGTGTAATCATATTCTGTTCAAGCTGCCAAACAAGCTTTCACATTTTGAAACATCATTCCCATATAAATTTTCTAAAAATAATATTTCCTGGAACTTTCTTATAGCACTTATTTGTTTTATTGGCTGATGCTTGGATAACATTTCTGGCTTTAATCTGTTTGCAGTTACCCCAGTGAATGAGCGATTTATCAGCTCTCTGCAACATGATCAAAAATAAATATTGTGGTATTCGCATATTTTTTTTTTTCAGGGTGTGAATGGACAAATCTATCCAGTTTGCGCATGAATGAATAAAAACAAAAATAAGGTTTTTCTTCTCAAATCTAACCGTAGACCAAGGCTCTCCATTTATTTTTGTATGAAAGAATTTTAACATGATTAGGTTAAGTCAGTGATGTAATACAGTAGGACTTATGAGTTCTTTTGGGCAGGTCAAAGACATGCAGAAAACACATCGAGGACTGTCTGGTTAGGCCAGACGGAAAAGAAGAATTATGGGATAATTACCAGTGATTAAATAAAGTCAACTTTACCTCCTACCAGGGTCAAAAATGACCTTTGGTGAATAACCAGTGGATATATACTATGGCCATGACTAGGGTCATTTCTCAGGGACTCCACTCAAGTTGTACCCTTTCCTGAGTGGGCAGGGAAGAGGCAGGCATGGAGAGAGGTTGGATGGAGAGTGGCTGGAGAGTGTGAGAGGAATAGATGGTTACAAACGTAGAAGCTGATAAAACTATATGGAGGTAACTCAGCCAGAAGGGGGAGATCCCCTGGGAGAACTTAATTGCCACCATTATTTTCTCATACATACGTACCTACCACTGCTGTCTAACTAATATGACATGAACATTGCTTGTTAACATATACCCCAACCCTACTGTTTTTTTGGAGAACAGTCACAGTTTCCTTGTTGAGCTGCCCCACTGTCCCAGTTTTGCAGGCAGCGGTGATCATAGACCATAGAGGGGGATCTTGGGATCTCCCCTGACCGGACAAGTGATCTGCAAGTTCAATGGAGGTTTGTGCTGTTGTAGCCCAGACCTCCATCGCAGTTCCCAAGTAGCCAACGTGCGATGCTCTGAAGCTAAGATCAGTCCGGCCACACCATGGAACAAAGTGCCACTTTGGGCAAATTAAATATTGAGGGGCTGCTATAACACAAGTCTTGGGCTTGAATCCTAGGCTGAATGGTCCTTCTGTGATCATTTTATGTGTTTTGTTTGGAGAGTTTGGTTGAATAAATCTGCTGGAGTAAAAATTCCGGGGCAAAATATGGGCCATATTGGTTTGTTACAAAATATGTATAATAATCATTTTAGAGTGTTAACGCTAAGAGCTGGTTAAGCAAAGATATTCATTTTTTCACCTCTGGGACCCATCAGAACTTTGATGATTTTTTTTTCTTATTTGTTGATCATTAAATGGTCTTTGGCATTAAGGAGTTACTGAGCTTGGAAATCACATGTCTAACTGGCAGTATGAGACAAATCTGGCACTTCAACAAGATGAAGTCTCGGATAAGAAGAAACAATCATTACAAGTGAAAAAAAAAGACTATAATTTATACAATTAGAATATTACATCTGCAATCTATTAAGGTTCCATTGTATGTCGCTTTCTTTGTTATTTATGATGCTAATACATTATTGATGTTATTTTGGAAAATATCGGCATCTTCTGTATTTTAATATGTCTACATATAGATAGATTGCTGCATAGGTTAACCCTTACTGCGTATTGGTATCCTGGTAGACTTCTACCAGTGTTCCATAACCCTGTCCTTAATTATGCTTTATTACTCTATTTGTGTGATCAAGAAGGTCTGCAATGCTAAGTGCAATTAATAAAGATTCAATGTGATGGGGACAAGTCGATAAAGTAGGTTACATTAGCCCTGACTATAAGTTTACAATGTAGCTGGAGACTTGACACAAAGGAGATACATAGATACATAGATACATAGATACATGTTACATAGAATGGCGTACAGCGATCCAGTGGTAAAGATGGGAACATTTTATCAAGTTGACGTTTGGTGTCAATAAGGTATGAAGAGTGTGGTTGACTGAATGAAGACAGAAGGCAGCAAGACACTTTGTTGGTGACGCTTCACTGCAACAGATATTATGTCTAACCGTCTGTAGATGAAGAGATGTATTGAGGTTTAACATAGAAGATGTGGTCGTGTTTAAGGTTGAAATCACTAGCTATTGTTACAGGATAATGACTATATGGAAATCAGCCAAGTCCCGGGGGGCATTCTCCTTTAAGAAGAGAATGGGAAATCTTCCTATCTTCCTCCAAAATAGATTAGGTTAGGTTTTATTTATAAAGCGCCAGCAGATTCCATAGCGCTGTTACAAAAGGGAAAACTAAAACCGACAACATTAAAATAAATAATATACAAAATATATGAAGACAGACTGGCACAGAGAGAGAAGATTGGCATTGCCTGTGCCAGGTTACAATCTATAAAGAGGTTGAAGGAGAATAAGAGAGAAGCCAAGGGACTGCTTGGGTGAGGATGATTGTAGTGAAGGTCATGGCAGGGAGATCTGGAAGATGGTCTATTTCAGAATGCAGGTTATGAGTATGAGGAGGACAAACTATCAGGTAGGTTTTAGTGAAGGCTTGAAGTTAGATATGGAAGAGTTGGACAGGATGAGGCAGGTGATTCCAAGCAGGTAAAAAGGGAAAAAAGGTTCAGGAAGAGCGGTTATTGTCTACTATTCTGTCCACCATTGAATACAAAATGGAATGGAAGATCATACTGTCAAAAGTCTCATTAAATCATTATTTACTAGTACAGACTGAATTTACATTGATCCTTTAAAGCAATTGCTAACCACAAATGCATTAAAACTAAACAGTCTTCATGTTTAAGATATAAATGTGTCAACACAAGCTTGACTTGGGTCCAGTACTGTTCCAGCACTTATTTCAACAGGACTCTGTTTAGATGTTCTAAGGCGGATGCTTTAACTGCCGATATATTTCTTTCCTGTAGCCAATTTTTTGTAACTATGTGTTAGAAGTTTGTCTACGGCATTGTATAATGACTTTCTTTAACCAATTTCAGTCAGGAATATAGAACATTATGGATATTAGTGTAGGTGTTAGGAATTGTCTAAATTAGTTAATAATAACTAGTCCTCCTAGTCTCCTGTTGCTCTATAGAATATTTTCATGTGAAACACTCTGCAGATCCGCCTGCCTCAGTTTCTTTTGCCCCCGTGGTCTGGAGACATGCTTAGCAGGCATGGGCAGTTGCCTCAACCCAAGCGTCAACCCTGATATAAGGTCATAATGCATAAAATGATGGTACAGCTGTGAAAACAAAATCTATTTTCATATAATGCCCAGAAATAATAAAAAGAACCCAATTCTATGGTTCAACTACCAACCCAAGCTTTACTAATAAACCAACAAATGGATCACTTACCTGCTCTGATATACATAGACACTTATTCTAAATGAAGTCATCTGTATTAAGGCATAGATTTGCAATGCGAAATAACAAAAGCAACCAATACAGATACTCAGATATATCAGAGTGAATATGAAGGGTTTAGCTCCAGGCTCGATAACCCTGACAATCTGCCTATTCCAAAAATCTGAGCCCCAGGAGCAAAGCCAAACCATATATGAAAGAACGTCAGATTTATGATGCCGGGACTAGTCTGGATTCTATTCAGCATTAAGAGGTATCAAGTTAAACCAAACTGTGATCAGAACATGTTACTAGACCTCAAAGTAAAGAAATCTAGATCATCCATAGTGCTGACCAATGGAGAAGATATGATAAAAGTGGATTTATCCGGATACTTAACTTAATATATATATATATATCGTGTTACAGAACTTTATTGGCTTCCAAAATTAAGAGGTACTTCTTCAAACTCGGAATAAAAAAATGATAGTTCAAGAGAGAAGCCCAAAGAATGATGTAAAAAGTCATTAATTGCTACTTAGCTCTGGGCCAATGAAAAATTTCCATTTAAAATAGTAAATGAAATACAAATGCGCGAAATATGAAATAATGCCTTTGTTTTGCTTTAAATACACACATTTGGATAAAAATCTATGCCCGTCTTAAACCTTTGATTTAGATTGCAGGCATTTTTTTAATCCAATCTTCTACAATGCAAGTGCTTTTTTGAGAGCTTTTGGGCTGGACATAAATCTATCACAAATAATTAAATATAACTATTTGTATAAATCTCAATGGTAAATGGAGCTAAAAAAACAGATATATTAGCCCATATTAATTAATGGAGATAAAATGTACCATTGTTTTTATCTCATATATTCCCACACGCAAGGATCTCTGTTCGGCTAGGTTTCCACTTGCTTTTTTTTTTGCTAAAAAAGCCCATAAAAACGCCAATTCAGCCACACGGCGTTTTTTTCCTGGCGTTTTTCATCAAGAAAAAAACGCAGGACAAAAACCCAAGTGGAAACCTAGCCTTCAACTACTTTTACTGCGGATAAAATTTACCTCCGGCAAGTGAATCGGTGAGTGGCATCGCCGTACGGTTCAATTACGCCTGTACTTAATAATACGAATGTGAGACTTCGTATTTCTTTGATCTTAAACGGATATAAGCAATGTTTGCAAAGCGGTAAATAGTCTTCGCTAATGGCCGAAAGGCTTAAGATCCATGGTTTATATAAAACTAATATAAAGCAGAGAGTGGTTTATTACCACGGTTTCCTGATTTATGGCTAACATTATGACTTTATTTTGAAATGGCCCCATGAAATATTAATGCGCGGTGCGATAACAATAGTCAACAAGAAGAGTTCACGGTTTATCGAAGGAAAGGTTATTATTACATGATTTATACCCAGCTTTTGTTGTGATCGCTAAATTAGCCCTTTCTATATTAGATGGCACATATTTGTCAGACATTACAGCTGCCACCCATTCTTCTTTAAACCAGTGGCATATATTGTTAACTTTAAAAGCTACCGAGGAGTTTATAACCCATATCAATTATTGATAGCGGATGTTCTTATAGAAGGCATTCTAATAGAATTCTAATAGAATGCCTTCATAACAATCGCTTTAATCGCAGTATGTGATTGATGGGAGTTATTGAAACGGACTGTCAGTTTCAATATTATTCCTATTGACATAAAAATGCATTGCATGCCTATAGATCTATACGTCTTGCTTGTAACGTATGTAGAATAAGCGGCCGGTCTGGTTAACCATTGTTAAGTAAATAACCGGAAAGCAGTTACAGCATATGCAATCCGTCATTAGTTGTGTTCTCTTGCGGTTTATAGCCAGCGATTTTAGATAAATTAAATATATATTGTATTAACCCATTAATGCCTAATCTGGGAGATGGTCTGAATTAATCTACATCTATCACCTTATGTTACCTAATATATATATATCTCCAGAAATGCATTTTAACCCCCTATATGCCACTCAGCCCTTTGACATGCCTTTTAACCCCCTATATGCCACTCTGGCTTATAGGGGTATAAGGCATATCATGGGGCAGAGGGGCATATAGGGGATTAAAAGGCATATCATGGGGCACAGTGGCAAATAAGGGGGGTATCAAGGCATTCTGGGGCAGTGTGGCAAGCCTGGGCAGAATGTGCATAACTGGGGGGGCAGGTTGGCAAATAAAAGGAAATAAAACATATATAATTTTTCTCAATCATAGCTTTTATTAAATATGAAAAAATTTTTAACATGAATTAAATATTACTAGTAAAATTTTTTCCTATAGGGTAGTCTTATATTCAGGCTTTTTGTTTTTTCCTAATTAATATTTGATTTGGGGGGGGTCGTCTTATAATCGAGCTAATACGGTAATAACGAGCTTGTTAGATGTGATTTTCAAATTAGAAAAATATTAATTAAGCTATCATGCAATATCCACCATTTCTTTCTTTCTTTTTATTAAGTTTTAAGGGTTTTTTTTCACAAAAAAACCCCAAATTTTAAAAACTTTTTAAAATTTCTTAAACAACCTATCAGTGCTTGCTTTTGTCTCATATGACAATTAAAAATCCCACTAAAATCATATAAAATTTTACACGAATAAATAATTATTTCTGTTAAGAGTTTGGACAATGTTAATAACGCTGCGTTTAGTTATTCAATGGTAACTTAAGGCGAGTAGGTAGAGTTGCATCTTAGTTAAATAGAGGATAAGAAATGGTAGACGCAAATAAATTAGAAAGAAGATGAAAAATGTAAAAGACAGACAAGCAAAATATGGGGAAGGGGATAGAAAAAGATTTCAGCAAGCGAGGTGCAGAAAAGAGAGGGCCAAAGAAATCGCCAAAGATGAAGGAAAGAACAGAAGGAAAAAAGCCAAGAAGATGAGAAAAATAGCCTTTCCTGGATAATTGCTCCTTATCACTTTAACAATGTATCAAACATCCATAAACGTATGTTAAAATCTTTAGTTTTTTTTATTATCTTGGTGTTTCCACTTTTTACCATTTTTTTTCATATTATATTATTTATTTGTTTTGCATTTAACTGTATTTTTTTCCTTTTAGCTATTAGGATACTCACACAGACTTTCATGTAAGATTTAAATGCATAAAGAGTAATTAAAACTACATCCGTAAAATGTGTGGACAGAAAAAAAAAATAAACTTTAATGGAAGGGCTAATTAATAAATTATAAATATCATCATTACTAATGGGCTAAGGGTTTTAAATCCTTTGAGTGACTGAAGGGTTCATAACCTATTGTGAGCTATTTTGCATTCAAAGGATTTTAGAAAAAAAAATCTTATCCATTTTTGATCAGAATAATATATTTAATAAAAAGTTTATAAAATATCAAAAAATATAAATACGTCTGTACGTACATCTGGCTGAAACCAGCGATTAGAAGAAAAGAAGTTGAAGCAAATGCAGTGATGTAAATTAATGTATGTATTCCAGGGGTGGGGGGTAGATTTTGACCTCCAATGGGATCCATTGATTGTGTCCTTATTGCAACGTGGCAGTGTTAGAAGCATAGAGTTTGATGGCAGACCCATTATTTTTCTATATTAGCCTCTACCACCTCTGATAGGAGGTTGTTCCATTTATCTACCACCAATTCTATAAAGTAAAACTTTCTTGCATTACATCTACACAAGACAATGGCCTTCATAGCGCCTATTCAGCAGTACGAGTGTCTTGTGTTTATTTGGGTTATTGTTACTTTTCACCGCATTGTAATAGCACTGCATATAAATACGTGGATTCTATAAATAAAATATAGTAATAATTATAGTAATAGTTATAATAACAATAAGCAGTAGTATCTTTGTGACCTTCTGAGTGCTAACCAGGACCCGGCGTGCCAACCCCATTCGCCACAAAAGCAAATCATTTTCTCTTTTTTGTATACATTTACACAAAAGCCTTGTCTTTACACCTCACACATTAGTTCTGGGAAGGTCTGCTGGTTGTCCGTGACTAATTGACAGCTTACATAAAGGTGATTATATTAACCTAGCTGATGAGCCTTTTATGTAGAGAACTACTATAGCTAGGAACGCAAACAACTTACATACAAACTATTGACTGACTGGTAGTTGGTACATTCTGAGCTCTATACAGGGTAGCTGCCCTACTGTCCCCTCTATGTAGGCAGTGGGGTACATGGACCAGTTAGGAAGGTCTTCTGATCTCTCATGACTGGCCCAGGCAGCTGTAAAATCCAATGGAGGTCTGTGCTGTCCAGGTGAGGCAGGCAGGTGGCCATGACTCCCACCGCACCCACTTTTGTGTCCAACCGCAACCCTCTCAGGTTCTTATCACACCCCCTGATTTGGACATCTGGAATGTTGGAGGGTATGATATAATTAAAGTGCAACAGTTATATGTAACAAGACCATGTCTGAGTATCCAGTCCCTAAGTAAAGACCCCCCACCAAACAACCTCCATCACCCCCCACCAAGCCTTGAATGCGCATGTGGTGCTTTCTTGTTTGAGTAGCTCTACCTCTTTAATGATGAATGTGCTGCTAGATGCTCAGTTGGTGCCATGACTGTAGAATGGGGGGCAGGGCTGACAATGATGATGACAGGGTGGTCCCGGCACTTTAAGGCCAGCGGCTGCCTGATGACGTAAATGTGCGGCAGATGGCTGGATAGGTTGACGCCGGGCGGCATGCTGCAGGGTGCGTCTTCTCACTCATCTTTTTGCGGAGGTGGAGTGGGGCAGAGAGCGTTGTTTGGTTGGCTTTTTCCGCCGATCTACTCTCCTCTCGGATTTTGAAACACGTTGGGGATTAGGACTCCATTGTATTCGGCTATTAAGGAGAATATTATATAGATATATATAATATTATATTTTAATTCCTCTAATCCTCCATACCTGTTTTGCTTATACATTTTCTCAATCTTCTGGATATTCCCTGAATCACTTAAACAATTCCAGCGGCGAATTCTGAATTTCTGACTACCAGGAAGAATATTCTTTCCTTTCTTGAATGAGTTCTTATTGCATCTTAAAAAAAAAAAAACATCTCAGCGAGGCTCTCTGTAAAATCTTTTATGTTTTTGTTTTTCCGGACAAAAAAAAAAATTTGAAGTAAATATTTGGAAGCCGACAGCACCCGTAATTAAAACGATGGCCGTGTCTTTGATGTTATCTTTGCTTCCTGTGTAATTTCGTTGTCAATGTAACTTCTAGAACACGCACACAGGAAACGGCTACAGCGCATACACCCATTTTTAAATATCCCGATTTATTAAGAAGAAGTGATGTTTCCCTGGCAAAAATCCACGTGTGTTATGTAATGCGGTGCCTGCGCTCATATTTCACCCTTGTAAATGCCATTTGATTTAAACACTTTAATAACACAACTTGATCTGATGTAACACATAATGATATTGTACTGTTATCGCGTCAGCGCTCTCTTTGAAGAATATACGTTTTTGTCTTTCTAATTATGCCGGTCCCGCCGTCATTACAACATTAATGTTTCACCAGAAGGACGTCTGCTATTGTGCAAGAAGTTATTGTTTAGATATAAAAATCGCTAATTTAAATCCTCCTAATGCCAGCTTCGTCTGTCTCCTATTTTAAGGTGTTCTTGACTTAATTTGGACCTTTATCTTTATTTTTGCCCCTTTGGGTCTTATCCATTAAAATTTATTTCTTGCTTGCTTTGTCCGGCAAACTATCGTTGTCAGTGCTGCCTGCCAGACCGCCATCAGGGGGGTGCAACTAGTATAGTTGTTAGGGGGCCCGGCTGATTAAAAAAAAATCTCGCCGACAGTGACAGAGGGGTGCCCGGTATACAGCCGACCTACAGGCCTCCTGCAAATTAAATTAAAATCAGCCCCCAAGGTAGGGAACTTGGCAGGAGTAAAAGTTGTACCAGTGCTGCATCTAAGCTGCACTCAAGCACCTCCACTCTATGAGAGAGCTCTTTCCATCTTTTAATATATACTAAACAGCTGGTCAGTGTCATCTTTGCCCCTAAAAAGTCTGTGCCATCCATGCCCCCAATAGCTTGCCTGTGCCATCTGTGCCCCAAACAGTTTATCTCTGCCATATGTGCCCCGAATAGCTTGCCTGTGCCAACGTTTGTCCACAAACAGCTTGTCTCTGAACAGCTTGTCAATGACATATATATATATATATAGATATATATATATATATATATATCTATATATATATATATATATATATATATATATATATATATACGGTATATACATTGATTGGGTGCAATTCCTTGATAATTAGTTTTAAGTTATAGCTGGTAGCCCAGTCCAAATCTGTGTTAAAGGTTTTATTGTGTGGGAGAAGTTAAAGAAACCTTCTACTTGCCATGATATAACGCATCTGATTACCCTGCATATAACTGTGAGCCGATATATTATGGGTGTTCTCTGCAGATAGAATCTTCCCCCCTAGGATCACTGAAAGAGGACCGCTGATAGAAGCCTCTATCTAATCAACCAACGGATCTCCCACTTAAAGGACCAGATGCCCAACCAATTATCCAGGACTCTAAGGAAAGCGCAACGCCGAAAGAAATATGAAGCAAATCTGCCACCTGAAAATCTAAAAGCTTCTTATTAATGAATGAAGCAGAATAATATAAAAATAATAAATATACATGAATTATTATTAAGAAACAGTCAATATCTTATGCATATGTTTCAAGTTTTTTAAACAATATCCTCTTCCTGAATGGATACTTAATTTTCATTGTAAATCTTTGTGATTTGTCTTATAACGGGGGAAAAAACCCTGAAATATTCCATAATTTATTTCTTGATCAGCTAAGGCCGATCAAGCATCTGAGCAAACATAGGAACATCGTGGAGACATCAAATATTCATGTACTTCTGCCGTTTGACTGCCTATCACCTTCAATATACAGTACGTTCATAGAAAACATGAAAATTGATCATTTCCTGCTTTGCGCCCTGAAAAATAGCTGAGAATTAAAAGCCAAGACCCCTGTAACCCGTGACGTACGTGTTCATACTCCCATTTCTTAACGTTAATGCTAACAATTTAAATGTAGTCTCTATACAAATTGTTCTAATACCTCTTCCTGGTCCTACCCTTTGTCACTGAGTCTTCTCTAGAACCTTTATCTTTGTCCAACTCTGACATGCTTTGGCACAACCTGTGGCAAAGCCTTTGTTCTATACTATACGGCACTCTTACTTCTATACAATTAATGTTGGCTAACAACCAACCGCGCCTGTTACATGGTATCAAGCCACATTCTCCAGTATGCAGGGGAACCGGAGAACATCTACAGGATGAAAGACAATAAAAAACTTGAAGCCCAAACCAAATGTTGAGTGTCCAAGAAATGTACCAGCTCAGTATAATTACCTTACAAAGGGTGTGTATCGTTCGAACTGTCACACGGCCTCATGTTTGGTCTTTGGCCTTTAATCAAAGAGAACTTCTCCAGAACGAGTTATACGAGTTGCCAAATCGACACGTTCTTTTGAAAAGGCAGTGAACAATGATTGTTTCCAGAGCTGATTTCCAGCATTGATCTCTTCCCAAATAATCCTTTCGCGCGTAGACGATCTTGTCAAACTCACAATCTTTTTGGATTTAAACAACCCAGACGGTAAAGGGGGGAAAATACCTGAGTATCCTCTTCCAAGAGATGTACCAGGAAGCCGTTACTGTATTAATAGAAATGATTTTGCCACGAGAGTAATCAACAGCATATAATATAAAATCAATCCTAATGCGCAAGTGCAAATGATCTTAATGCCAGAGACACATGGACTGTCTAATAAATATACCTGGGAACGCTCTAGGTCTGACCTGGAGTCTCCTGGAGAAGCTCTTCACCCCAGGTCTCCAGATCGGTTTCTCTTTTCTCTGGGTAAAGGAGCGTCACCCACTCCCTGCCCGTCTCATAGCCATTTCGCCCAGTTCCCTCATGGGAGAATAAAGCAAATTTGAATGAATCCCATGGCTATGTTTTTGGTAGATGTATACTATTTAAGTGATTTGTTCATTTGTTGTATGGGCATTAGACTTGTGCATTTGTTTTCGCACAAACTGTATCTTTTATGAAAATTGCCTGTTTAGTGCGTTCCAACGAATCAACGAAAACGAGGGTCGTCTCCGACGAAACTAATGAAAACGAATTACAAACGTTTCATCATGATTCGTCCATTCATCGCGATGGGTAGCCACCATCACAAGGCGTTTTGGCGCTCGTTGGTAAAGTGGGAGGGGCTGTGTGTGGGAGGGTACATATCAATGAATGATAGGTAGAAGTACCCAAAAAACAGGGGGTGGTTTCATTGTTGGTTACGTCTGTGATTGATGGGTCCAACCTGTGGGAGCTTTTCCTTTTTTAACTTTGGCCAATCAGCATTTATAAGGGGAGGGGCAAGTGTTAGATATATAAGTGTGGGGACGCCATTTTAACTTGTCAGTAGCAGCAGTTACAGACTGATAGGAGTTGGGGTGTGAGACAGAGATAGCTTAGCAGAGGCTGAGATTGATGCTCATTACTCATATACAATACTGCGAGTTAATGAATCGTTTATTTTAGTGACGACAATGTGCTGTCGTGGGGTGGATTGGAGAAGATGTAGGGACTGTTGTAGTGATTACAGGGGCCGCAGCAGACATTGTTCCCCTGTTCCTGAGTAGAGTTTAGTTGATTAAGACATTAGGCCATTTATGCTGCCAGCCAACCCTGTAATTTGAGGACAAGTTAATGGCCAGGAAAGAAAATTTGTTGCCTGAAAATGAACACGGCAGAAACGAAAATCTTGTCCCTATCCATTTTGCCCCCAGTGCACGTGTCTAATGGGCATCCATAGTGGGAGTTATGTAGCCTATTGCTGTTAGCGGATGACATTTAAGGGGACATTCCAGCCATCGTGTACACTTTAATGCAGATGGTAGCTTAGGGGTCCCTCTAAATTTACATGGTGTCCTTCTTGCCAATGCATTGAGTGATTCTGCAGAATGTCTTGGTAGGGCGGACTAACTGTGTGCATGCGTAGAAAACCCTTCCATTTATTTCAATAGGGCCACTTTCCTGGTACTTACGAAGTCCTTTAAAATGTAATGATTGCCTGTGACATTAAACTGTCCCTTTAAGCAGATGTAACCTCCTTACCTGTTGTTTCTGTAAGTCAACTTGTTATGTTAAATAGTACTTGGTATTGCCTGCTTGCCAAATTATACAGCGCTATGGAATATGGCGGTGCTATATAAAACAATAAATCATTTTGAAAAAGGGTGGAATAAATTTATGTGGGAAAACGATTAATCCTTACGGCAGAAAGAAGAACTAGCTGCATATATAGCATTGTACAGCGCTACAGAATTTGATGCCGCTATATAAAATATATAAATTATAATACATAATAATTATATTATATAATTATATAAATACATAATAATAATAACAATTTCAGCAGAGAAAACATTATTCTATTGAGTTTGCAAATTAGTGTATATTCTTCTGGGGAAAAAAACACGCTAACTATCCAGCTGTTTGTTTCTAATTCATTGATTTGTCATTATTTATGAGGAATCTTCAGAAATTCCTTTCATTCATCAGCCGAGGAGCTTCCCGTTTACTGATTCACTTCTATCAAATTGTGAAAACGGATCTCGGGATGAAATGTAACTGAAAGCGAAGGCACATGGCTTCGCCACATGCTTTTCTGACATGCTTACGTTAAACTGCCCCGAAACATTAAGACCTCCTAAATATAAAAAATATGCACAGGGAAAATAAATCTCCAGAGTAATATTGATTGCTAATGGATGCTACTTTTTTTTTCATTCTTATTTACCATTTGGAGATAAAAGCCAATTCTAAGCACTTTGCAGTAGACAGACCCCCTTTATCATCAATCTAAAGATCACTCAATTTAAGAAGAGAAGCAAACTGCTCCCGTGGGAAGGATAGGGTAATATTTTACTTAACCCACTTAAGGGAGAAGGAACAGACACCAAAACAGACACCAGTAAGGAATGACATGCAAAAGCTTTTGGGTAAGTGATGTAAAAATACTCTTCCCGAAGTCACATAATATTACACGGGGCCATAGTGTTCATAGATTGCTTTTTACTTATATACTCTAGGTGTAACATTTAAATTCTGAGTCTAAAATCCAATTTATCTGTATAGGCACAATAAAAAGTATTTTTCAGTAATGTGTATTTTGCATATTAGAGTGATATTCTCCCTTATTAAACCACTGGCGCTATATAAAACAATAAATAATAATAATAATAATAATGTTAGCAGATATAAAAAAAATGGTCGCCATTTGTTTACTGTTTACCTCCATCAAGTCCCCTGGAACTCAATTCCTGGTATATACTACCATTCCCGTTTTTGGAATGTCATAACCATTGTGACTTCTGTATTTTTTTAAAGAAACATAACTTTTAAAGGATATCCTTGACTCTATGATGACGGTCTTGCCTGGGAGAGGGGAAAGGTCTCAGAGTCTCAAGGAATCATCTGTTTACCACTGGTCCCCTAATCTGTTGGTGGGGTCTAACTCTACTTCTGTTCCGTGCCCACTCACAGGCAGCCACTAACCCTCATTCTGCCTCTACCCCCCCCCCAAATTCCTAGCCCATCTTCTGCAGGGAGTATGAAGAAGAAGGACTCCTGGGAAACATACTCGAGAACTTCCCTATATGATGATGGTAGATGAATATGTCCATCAAGCTTCCATTCTGTATCGCGACTAGGACACAGCCTCCCTTCCTCCGTGAATCAACCCATAATACAAAACACAGGAGACCCAAGATTGAGATGGCCACAGATTTATTACCAATAACCTCAAGAGTTAAAATAAGAGATAAAACGTTAGAGGAGAGTGTATACATCAGATCAGATCAGTGTTAACCTCTACTGCACCTGTCCGTAGGGAACAGCCGTTGTCTTCCTCATATGTAAAAAGAGCAAACATACAAAATATAGTGTTGTAATATTCTACAAATATGAATCAGTGTATCCCGCCTTGTGGTACTTGACAAAAGGAGAGCCTACAAGACCTGGCTTTTAGGTTAATCTGTGGTGTAAAGCGCTGTATATACACAGCACAGGCTATGGCAGATATCTCCAGACATGTAATATACTGTATACAGAAACTTTGTTTCTCCCAAGATGGTTCCAAATCCTTTGTGACCTCTTTACTATGCTCATTGAAGTTGTTCTCTTTATGGCTAGACTTCAAGTTTTTGAACTCCCTCTGGATTTTTTTAAAGATTGGATGAGCAAATGTGATCCGCTACAATCGGAGTGCCCCAAACGGAGTGCCGCAATTTGCCCCCCACCTGCACTGTCCCCCATTAACCTGCCAGCAGACACTTTTTTTGATGAAACAAGGGAATCCCGTCACCCTGGAAAGGTCGAGCCAGATTTACGTTAAGGTGCAGCAACTGGAAGCCACAGCACAATCTCGTTGAGACCCCCGGTGAATAGCCATTCACTGCTTGTCACATTGTAGCCAACCCTGACTGCCATAAACCCAGTGTGCCTAACCTATGATATAATATATATAATGTTACACTGACATCAGCGTGAAGGCCCGCAACATCAGCAGGGCCGTCCACTTATGTTAGCGGGACTGGTCTAGGGCGGCCTAACGGTTCGTTAACAGAAAAACAGAGGAGTTGGTAGATCTAGATAAGCCAAGGACATTTTGTCATTCTTTTAGAAATGATATTATCTAAATGTGGACGTCACATAAACAGTTTGACCTAAAATACCAAATGCATCAATAACGGAACAGTCTCACTTTGATCTAAGACCTTGCTTGCTTGGGCCCCATAAACAAACAAATAAGCCTTTTTTCAAACACAAACTCTTGCTTACCTATCAGGTGTCTTACTTGTAACATTTAATGTGCATTTAGAAATCTTTTAATCTATTATTAAAGTGTGTGTATAGCATGAGCGACGACAAAATGCTCAGAAGAGCAAGCATTGCTTCGTGATTTGTTTTTATTTATTACTTGCAATTCCAGATATGGCCACATGAGGCATAGGTGAGCCAAATCCATAGGAATGGCTTTACAACATAACTAGATCATTTTATGCTCCTTCTATAAGCAGTGCTTACATCGTTTGAATTCTAATGTTTGTTCTACTGCATCATCCAGTATACACTGATCTTGTTTGAAAATCTGAACATTGGATTGGATTGCTTTAATGTTGCCCATTCTGGTGTAGAAGTATTAAGTGAACTAGAAACCGGAGAACAATGCTAAGAATAAGTTAAACTAATAAATAAATTCATCTGTAAAGCAGATTTCCAGAAGAGACATGCAACATCATACAGCTTACAGTGAATAAGCTAGCTTTCCCTATACTTTGCATTTTTCTACTTCATAAACCTGCTTGTGGTTTGGTTAAATTTTCATCTTAAAAGGAATTTTTATAATTATCATGCTTTTGCAAATTTAGCATATGGTAAAAAAAGCCAAAAACTACTTACATTTTGTGTGTGCATGCGCGTGTGCTTGCGTGTATGTGCATAAGATTTCCAACTGTGATCTCATGAGATTTGTGTCTGTTTGTTGTCTGATCAAAATAATTACGTAATCTTTTTTGTGACTTTCTTTTAATGTTTTTTTGGCATTATCTGTACTCTTTGTTTCTGGGTAAAATGTAAATTCCCATTTGCCGCTCCAGAACATGGTAGACGAATTAACGCTACGAGTGCCAGGCAATTGTGCAATCCCTCTCACAGATCTGAACAACCAACTGATACCCAGAGGACTTTTTTAAGGTGCTCCAGAGGAGTAAAACCTACCACATAAATCCGATTTCACAAAAAACATGTGTCAGTGAATAAAGAAAGATCCTATTGTTCAAAGAAATCAAAGAAGTGCAACATTCAATATATGAATGACACTTGCGGTGATAATGACAGGGATAAAAGAAAAAAAGTCATAGATCTTCTTCCAAGAGTGCATTATGCAATGTTTGGTAATAAAATACAGAGATCTTCCAACTGATTAATGTCTTCAAGCGGCCAAACAAAAATTGCTTTGACAATTGTGCATGAAATATACATAATGTATAAGAAAGAAGTACATTGTATGCATTCCACATTAATCTTAGCTTTACAGCACTTCACTAAACATGTGTCCATTGAACTGACATTGTAAATGTAAACCTTTATGTCCCAGGATGAAGAAGCTGATGGTAACGGTTATGGGGCAGAGGAGGACAACTGTCCGAGAACTTTAAAAAACTGAAATAATTAGGGCATTTTTTTATTGCAATTCCACTTATGGCCACACGGGGCATCCAATGAAGCAAAGTGGCACAAATGTAACAATGCTCCCTGAGTCCCATACACAGTCACTTTTATCAGTGCAGTGTAGTTATGCAGGGCTGATCAGGCTTTTTGGGGTTGTCTAAATAAGATATTGTGTGCTTTGTGTATACGAAAAGTTCCATTTAGATGGAAAGGACTGATCCCAAGTTATTATTATGGTTCATTGTTTAAATTGTCTAACTTTCTTCTCGATAAGTGATTAAATTTGATACAAAATCAATTCTTGCAGATAGGGAAATACGACCATTATCCTTAGATACTCTTATAGGACAACTGGACATGGTCATGCTATAGGTCTCATGAAAGCACCCGGCTCCAGGGCTCAAATAAAAGGATAAGTCATGATTTGTCTAAATATTCTTTTAAATCTCCTTTTAGTTTCTCAGCTAGCAGTCGGTTTGGCACTCAAGAGCTTTGTAGGGTCCACAGCGTGTTTCCAGAACCCTTAGCGTCTGTACATTCTGTGGTTTACAGTTTATAACAGTCCATTCACCAGGCAGAGTCTCATTGGAATTACAAAAAAAAAAAATCTCAAGAATTCAATGTAGGTATTTTAATGACATTCACATACCTAATAAATAACTAATCTCATAAAAATCAAATCCATAGATGACCTTGATGCAAAATGTTTTAGTACAGGTCTATCATAGGTCATGTCTCAAACTGCTATGGGTTGTAGCAAGTGGGTACAGTTAGTGTAATAAAACTTCAGGCCCTGACGTGTTGAGGAGTGTTGCAATTTTAACTGCGTGCTCCGTATATTACCCATCCACTCGGTGCGTCTATCCATCAAACTGCGATTGCATGTGAGTTAGGCTAAAAAAAAATGTGTAACTCACAAATTCACTAAAGTCACACATTCGACATACATTAACATTCTGAAAAACCCCCCAAAACTCACATACAGTCGATGTGAGTCACAGAATATATAACATTTAAGTTGGAAATGCAAGCTTATGTGTATGTGGTGCAAGGGAGGGGTTGGTACTAATTTTGTGGACAAATTAGTTTGTATTCAACCTACATGCCCTTGCCTGCAACCAGCAAAATAAAAGTCACGGCCCCACAGATGACCCTCAGCCACACAGACACTACTCTCAGCCACACGAAACATACTGCGACAACCACTCAGCTCATACTGTACCACAAACACATTCATCACTCACAGAGATTACATGTCAGCCACACGCACTGCTGTCAGCCACACATATCGTGTCTCATATTTTTAAAAAGCTGTGATTTATTGAGAGGTTATTGCATAATATTATACAAGTTATTGCATATGTATACAGATGTTACAGAAAAATGTTGTGTAGTACAGTACAGGCTAATTGGAATTGCCTCTGATTATTTTTTACTCAAAGGTGGCCCTACAGTGCCCCCAACTGTGTTACCTGTAATGTGCTACAATACAAAATAGTTGGAATCAATTCTGCACCATCGATATCTAGTCTATGACTTAAAGTCATAGGGTTTAATACAACATTTTTACTGAATAGAGAGAAAGACCCAAGTCTACCAAAATCTATCCCAGTGAAGAGATTCGGCCCCTTTCACATTCACAGGCTAATCGCAGGATGACACCAGCAGGCCACAGACAGAAATACAGCACCGGCTACTAACCGGGAACCGACACAGAAACAGAACAATTTACAAGCTGAACTAAAAACAGAAAAAAAAAACAAGTAATTGTGTGCATTTCACCTGCCTTAATACTTCAATATTCTCTTTGCTTTCCAACCAATGAAATTATTGCTACTATTGTTATTATTGTATTTAAACATGTTACCATTTGCCAATCTTTCCAGTGACTCTATGAATTTTTATATGTGGTTTTACGCGTTATAATAATTACCTTCTTCTAGGGTAACCGCATTTTATTTCTGCAATCAGGGAAAAACTATGAGTGGGTGGGACTGCACGCACACAAACAGGCATATATTACATACATATATATATATATATATCACATACACACTGATTCACATACACACACACCGTCACCTACACATAAAATGCTTTTCTTTATAAATTATTAGGAAGCTTTGGAAACTATGTTGATTTCAGAGTTAATATTAATATTTAGATTATAATATACATACAATCATTACCAGACTGGAGCCGTTTCAGATAATAAACCTCTCTATTACCAGACACGGGCAGACTCGGAGAATTAACCTCCCTATTATCAGACATTACACACAAACAGACAAACACAGTCACACACACACACAGTCACACACACACAGTCACACACACACACACAGTCACACACAGTCACACACACACAGTCACACACACACAGTCACACACACAAACCTGGTGCTGGCTGGAGATTACACTGAGCTTGGTGTGAAGTAGGGGCTCGGCCTATTAGGAGAGGCTTCTGAACTCTCAGCCAATCATGGGATTTGAGAAGTCTCTCCTGATTGGCCGAGATCTCCTTCACATTGTCCCTGATTGAGTCTGCCTGGGACCCAAGCCCCATTGTGGGCAACCCGGGACATGTGGTCATCCTACCCCCTTCCTTAAGTAATAGCAACACGATGCAGGACTCCATGATCACAAATGGGGTTAGGCGGCCCTGTTAAAAATCCAGGGTGCACAATATGTGTTTTGAGTACATTCTAAAATTCCAAGGATTGAGATCTCCTTGATTAATATGTAGTTTAGTAAAGCTCACTGGTTTAACTATGTAGATTATCCCCAGGGCTTGGCCCTTCGTTATAAACTCCTGCACACCCTCGCTTTAACGAACAAAGCTTTTTGTTACTCTAACGTGCTTAACATCCCTGTGTTTTATTTATAAGAACAGCATATGATTTATACCCATGTGCTGGCAATTCAATCGTTTTAATGAAACCAGAAGAGAAGTACAGACACTCCGATAATACAAAGACAGTGAAGGTATTGATTCAACCCTTTGAACACCAGATGAAGGGGTAGTAGATTACACAAGGCATTGGCACTTGAAGAAGACCTGCCCCAATCCTAATTCTTACACCCGTGCCAAATGTTTTTAATGTATTTTTTCTGTTCAGTTGGGTACAGACCAAGACTGATCATCTGGCACACTGGGCCAGTGGCCAACATTGCCATACATTCACCCGATCTGACGCCAGATGCCCAGTGGCATGCTACATGGGCAGCCTTGACATCGCCAGTGTGAGTTGGTTGGGTATTAACAAAGAAATTGCCTGTTGTTGATTACTTTTTTATTTTAAATTTCTTTCTTCATCCAAGAATATTGGTGATAAAGGCTTTTCATGCGAGAAATACACCATTTTTATGCAATATCTAGAGGCTCTGGTAAAACCATGAGCGTATGGTCTAGCAAATGAGTTCGAGCTTCCAACTTGGATTGAGAGTAGGATTCCAATACAATCTACACTGGGACTATATAAATTCAAGACATAATAAGGGAAGCACCTATGACTCTAATGTCCTTGTTAAGCTGTTAGCACAGGCAGATATGATATCAGAGCTGGGAAATAGCGTGAAAACTGCCCATTAAATTAAAATAATAACACCAGCGATGGGTTTGTTTCCGTGTTAGATTCCGTGATGGTTTTATCTTATCTGTGACAGTTCCCCTTTATAGGATTGAATTGCTCTATAAGTGGAGCTGCTCTGAGAAACAGACGGCTCGTATCACTGAATTCCCTCTTCCATTCCCTCTTAAAGCCGGGATCATCTGTCCGTATCCATTGCTATTGACCGGGCCGCTGGTCGGACGTTAGGAGAAGGCACCCGAGCAGTGAATGATTGTATCGCCGTAGTCTGCTTAACAATCTGTTTCGCAGCCAAAGCTTATGACAGAAGAAATGTTCTCAAGTGGCACTTTATTGATTTTCCTTTTAACTCCCATTGCCTCAAAACGGGCACGAGTGCTGCCATTATCAGCCTCACTACCGACGTTAGATTTGCCCGACGTAAAGCCAACGCACTCGGATGTTTTTGAAAATGTCCAAGCGGCACGGTTTTTCAAATGTAGAAAAGGAAACACTTCTACAAAATGAACTAAAGAAAACAAAATTAAAACTGATCGATACAATAACTATTTATGTTGAGTGGGTTTAGATCCAGGGCTAGTGGCAGGGCATTTCATGGGGTTTTGTTCCCTATTAAATAGCTTATTTTGCTTAGAAGAAAGTTTTTTTTTTTAATTTATAAAATGAAAAATAAAAAACGTTGTTTTCCTGCTCTATATATAGTTTTAAATGTTTGCACTTTCTTTATAACCGATGCAGAAATTATAACATACGGCACAGTATGTAGGTATATCATAGATTAACCTTTCAAGACCCGGGGACGTACCTGGTACTTCCGGTCACGGGTCACCGGGCAGACCGGGACGTACCAGACGTCCACAGCCTTTACGCGATCCAGCGTGGCTTTGAACGCTGGGATCGCGAGGGGCGGCTGCTACTACTGACCGCTGGGTGTTCCCAGCGATCAGTAGCAGCCACCCCCCCTCAATTCAGTGCACACGATCGCTTTTCAGCGAATCACGATCACGCAATTTAAATATTTAAAAACATACTGCGGTCTTTCATGTGAAGACGCAGTATGTAATCGGCGGTCCGGAAGGGGTTAAACTGTCCAATAGATACAGTAAATATTATTATTTTTATTATTATCTTTTAGTTAGTTAAACTGCCTTGAAACCCAAAGGAAATTCTGGAGTGCCATCCCTAAAAGTTGAAGGGCAGGGTGAATCACAGTATCATAATTTAATGCCATTATATTCCGTAGCGCTGTACAATATGTAAACAGGACATAACAATTAGTGCATCACAAAACAATGTGGACCCCCAGAAACAAAAAGCAAGGAGGGCCCTGCTCAAAGGAGCTTACACTCTAGAAGGTGAAGTGTAAATGCTTGAGGTGGACCAGCCACACAACCCTATCTCAATGTAGACCTTAATAAGATAAAGGATATTACTAGATGTGTAGGGTGACTGAAGATTAAGAAGCTAGGAAATATGAGACTGCTGGATGAGTTAAGTTTAGAGTTGTCCATTCAGATTCATACAAATTGCAAATTTAACGAATTTTGGAAAATTCAGCTTTTCGTACAAAGCCACAAAAACCAAGGCAGAACGAAGCAGATGAAGCAAAAAGTTCAGAATTTTTGTTCCATTCACTCGCACTAACTCTCTCATTCTCTCATTCTTGTTTACACTCTGTCTCTCGTTCTCTAAGTGTTTCCCTACCTAATAATAATAATAATTTGTTCCCCAAAAAGGAATGGGCCAAAAACTAACCAAAGAATTTGTCCAAATCGTTTTTTTGGCCCATTTGCATAGATTTAGTTGAGTTAACCCTTCAGTTGTTCAGCTTCCCTGAAGATAATAGTCTTACATCTTTTTTTTAAAGACTAGAGGCGATGGAAGCGTCTGATAACCCAGAACATTCCAAAGTATTGGGACAGCCCTTAAAAATTCTTACGTACAAGCATGAGAGACAAGAGCCGAGGACCGCTGAAGATCATCAGATGTATTTGGAGAGAAGTGAGGAGATGAAGGATGGGGAACTGTTAGGATGAGCTTTGTAGATGATAGTAAATATCTTAAATTGTATCCCGAAGTAAGGAAGGCGCCAGTTCTTAATTACATGACACATCTTACATGTAAAAAGGCAATAATATAACCTTATGAAAATGAAACCTGCGCCACTTGCAATGTATAATTAAAACATAAGAGATGCGGCCATTATTGCAGAAGCAAATAAGCTCTTGATGAAAAAAAAACCAATTAGCACTCTGAGTCATTCCCTGTATTCCCAGTTCTTAATTTAGGCTAATTGATGCCTAATTTTATGCTGCCTGCTGGTTGTTTTCTGCGTTAGTGATTATGTTTATATGGGTAGACAGGCTCCTGCTGGCACTCGTTTCAACTTTGTTTTTTAATATTATTTCAAAAGACCAATGCCTTCATACAACTCACTTTTGTAAAACACATATTGTAAACAAGACGCAATGTTATTTCATTTTGATACCAATATTTTACTCACTTCATAGCAAATTACATTCAGATTTGGGTACTGCACCTCTTCTGGGCTCTACGTCATCCATTTTTCCTTAACTTATATATATTTCACATGTTGCTGATCATCACATTTCAATTCTAGCTATATTCTAGCTATATATTCTAGCAGATATTGCTACTCTGGCTCTGGAATTTTATTCGTTGTTCCTTCTTTCTTCCCCTGTCATTTCTTCTGCCCTTTCTTCTAGCTGCCTCAGAGCCCTTAGTGCAAGGGGACATGACTCGCCCTGTCCTAGAGAAGGCCTCTCTCTCTCCCTCCTCTACATCTGGAAAGTGCGTCCTCTGATATACCCCTAATGGAGGGAAATTGAGAAGTGGGAGTGAGCCTAGATCTGTCACCCCAACTCACCATGTTTATTCGAACGACCAGTGGCATACAGCGGGATAGCAGATGTTGGAGTTCAGTGGGATTTTAAGGACCCTCCATCAAGATCGATGGTGTTATTCTATTCATGTTTGGTTCTCATGTTATACTTACCTATTAAAGCAATTTATGGAACTTATGTCGCAGCAAATGCTGCCCTCAATTCCGTTTCCAACCACGTCTGGCTTCACTATCGTTATGGGTTGTGTCATTTTGGGTGGTTGAGCGTTTTTTGGGGGTCTTTCCTTGACATATTTATAAATATGATTGATTTATGTGATCTTTTAGTATGGTGATGGTGTATGTTTTTATTGTATAGTAAGTTTGATGAACAAAAATGCTTACATTTCCAGTTGCATGAGATCATTAAAATGTCATCAATTGACAGTCATGGCCGTGATGTATCTTAATTACATTTTCTAAACATATCGAACAGACCATCAGAGGACGATAACATTGCTGAGGTGTGGTATTATCTATTAACAATCCGATCTCCACTCACTGGGCTTTAGGACGTGTGTTTTATTGGAAAACAATGACAGTAAATAAAACATAAATAATGTAATTAGGTTTTATTTCATACTTCTGGAAAACTTTATCAGAAAAACAGAAAGAACAATGGATCTGAAGCTTCTTCTTTCTGCTGTAAGGCGTGTATATGAGTATAATGCATTGGAACATGTGAAAATTTAATTGCACAAGCATGGGTGCATAGGGGATATGTGCTGCTAAATATATGCTACCCAGTTTTATAAAGTTTACTAGATATGCTGATTATTTTACACTTAAGGATGCAACAAGTTTGACCGTTTCTGTCTTGTTATTCTTATTTTAAGAGAAAGTACTGGATTGCGCAAGGGCTCTCATTCATTCCTTATTGTACTGAGCGCCAGGATGTGATGTCACTTCCTGTCACGCAGCATCAGTGTAAGAGTTACCAATAAGTGAGCGAAGGAACTAGCAGGAAGTGATCTTCTGTTATAGTATGTCATAGTGGTAGACTTGTGCAAATGGACCGAAAACGAGTCAGATCATTTTTTGGTTTCATTTTTGGTCCATTCTTTTTGGACAAAAAAATTCGTTTCTTGACCTTTCAATCCTGACGAAATTCAGAGGGTTACTTCCATTCGGGAACAAAATTTCCTAAAAAAAACCCCCTAAGTTAGCTAACTCCACCACTGTCAGAAAAAATATTCCAACCAACCTACCAAAACATGGCAAGGCCAATCTGACATGGGCAGGCTGGGTGCAGTGATTAAGAGCTTTTATCATGGTGAAAAGTGAGATGGGTTGGAGTTTAAAAGGAAAGAGAAGAAGAAACCCCCTCCCCACCTGGTTTAGTGTGTGCCCCCTTAAATATGATTCTTAGATTTGACCTCAAACGTGGTACATACAGTGACTGGAAAGTCAGCAATCTCCCCTTGCCCCCGACACTGAAACACAATGGCTGCGGTTAAAATGGGAAGTTGCCCCTCTTTATGGTTGTTCCAAAGTAACAATTTTCCCTGTGTAAACGAGGTAAGCAAAGCAGATGAACTGTTAATGAAAAATGGAAAAAAGAATAGCTAATATAAAATAAAATGTTTGTTTTTACTAAAAAAATATATATATGTGCTTACATTAAAAGTAGTAACAATGCTTGGAAACTAAGCCAATTACGATCAATCCCGTCAGGTTGAAGATTCTGGAAGCGACATATGCTCAACAAAATGTGTGTTACTTCCTGCTTCGTGTTTGTTTTGGCTCCTCCTACCAAATGTGATTCGCTACACAATTACCACCTGGCATTGTTTTTTCTTATTGGACTTATACCTAGCATTAACCCTTTCCTTGCTTTATTAAAGAAATAGCCTTTTAACTTAATTCCCATTATTTAATAACCAATGTAACATTTATCTGCTGTACATTGATGCACATATTCTGCATATATGTGCAAATAAATGCAAATGTATATATGTATATATTATTAAAAACATATTTTAGAAAATCATTTTTTTATTAAAAAAATCTCCAAACGCCCTTAGTTTAAAAGAAAAAGAAAATCAAAACCAATCTTGCCAGGTACTAGTATGGGTGCCTTGATGTGCTTGATATGTTTTTTTTCCAGAAGTTTTGAGATCACTTTATATTATAAATAAAAAGTTAAGATTGTGGTCAGCGGTTGGCAGCAGACACCATCATTTTGCTTACTGACCACAGCTTCTCATTGATCAATGTGAAATTGGATTATTGTTGGGGTTAAAAGCGCCTGAACAGCAGAAAGTGGTTGTGGTAACTGGCAAACGGGAGATTGATAGTATAATAAGCAGGGAAAGTGACAAGATGTAAGACTGAATTGATCACTGTCAGCGAGCCAGTGGTCCACTGTCTGCCCTTTGCTGCCCAAACTAAACATCGGAATAATGTTTAGACAAACCTATTTGATTTTGGAAGTAATGGTTATGTCAACCAAATAACAAACCTTACAAAGGTCAAAGGGATATCATTTTTCAGGCTGTTCTAACAATTAATGAATTACATTTGCTGGGGAACGCATCTTTCATCTCACTGAACCAATCAGGAGGTTTTTTTTAAAAAAAATCCCACAATTTAAGATGCACAATAAATTAATTTTCTTACACTGAATGTAAACTGCTGGAATAATTAGGTGCTGGCATCTCATAATAATTTCATTTTTTTTTTTCAAATCAATATTTTTTTTTAAATTAGATCCTGTTCTATTATATGTTAAATAAAGCCCTATTTTTGCTTCGTTTACATTTTGTTTTACTTGTTGTACAACTCTGTGGAATTCTTGGCACTTTATAAATATAAATAAATTTATAAATAATGTTGACAATGGGGAGGATCAGAGTCGGCCTTAAGTGTTCTGGCGCCCCTGAGGGACTTACTCTCTGGCAAACCGCCCCGCATCGCCCCAAATAAGAAAAGGAAAAAAATCTACCACCGTGTCTGCTCCTTCTCGGCGTGCCTTTCCCTCTCTGCCAGCTTCTCACTTCTACCAACCTCTGCCCTCTCACTGGCTCCCCTCTGCCCTTCTCAGACTTGCCTCCGCCCTCACATATCTACCCCTCTCCCTATTACTTACTTGTTGAGTCCTGGCGGTGGGAGTGGGAGGGGTCGTACGGACAGTGAGTGCGCATGAGCGACCAGGCTCGATCGCCGCTGCCAGCGGGGACTCTAAATTGAAAAACCGGGTTTGTGGGTTTTTTCACTTTAATTTACATCCTGCTGTGTTAATAAAGTTAAACCACATTTTTTTATTTAACTATGGAGGATGTAAATAAAGTTTAAAAAAAAAACAAAAAAAAAGCACGCAAATGTTTTAATTTAAGTCCCGGGCAGGCACCCCCGTCTATTTTTCCATAATCTTACAAAATTTGTAACAATTTTCATCGTAAGGTCCTTCTTTAACATTCATGCCTGTTATAGTAACATAAGAACCATTCGGCCCGTCTGGTCTCCTGTTTGTTATGTTGACTTAAACCTTAATCAGGCGTTGGTCTCGTCTTAGATTCAGGAGCTGTATGTCTATCCCACGCATGTTTAAGTCCTCTTACTGTATTAACCTCTACTACTTCTGCTGGGAGGCTGTTCCACTTATCTACCACCCTCTCGGTAAAGTAAAATTTTCTTACATTATCTCCCCCCCCCTGTACTTTGTTAAATCCTTTCATAGGAACAACTTTGGTAGTTTTGTGGTCAGGAATGTCTTTTTTACTACCAGAGATCCCGAAAAAAGTTCTTTAACCCGGAGTCTCTGGGGCAAACCCACAGTGTTCATTAGCCCCTTGGGTGTAAATTTGCCCTTGTTTTCATAGTTCTAGAAAGCGCTATTATCAGTAACTCCTGCATAATCTCGTGTAGAACATCAGACCCTAATAATCCAGTTCCTTGGGGATCTACTTTTTCGATAAGATCAAAATCAATATCGCTAATACACATACTGCGTAAATGGATTTATATTTTTCAACCTCCTTATTGTTTTTTTTCTGCTCCCTATTAAGAGTTGAACGCCAAATTAGCTCTGATTGATTGTCTAATTTCATTTTTCGTTGTAGAGTCCTTTGAGGATACAGGAATTCTGCATAAACTGTATGTAGAGTGCGACGTCTTGGAATCCTGGCCAATGCATTGAAGAAGTGTGGCTCTTAATTAGGAAATACTGTTTATCACATTGCCTAGATGTTTAGTTAAAAGCACCAATAAGCTAATTAAAGTCTGCCAATTATCCTGAAATGGATTTAAATTCAATTCTGGAAAAAAAAAATCTGAAATATTACTCTTTATTAGCAGGGCCGGACTGGGAATTAAAACGAGCCCTGGAAGTAATTGAATACCAGCCCCATATTTTATGGTGCCATTTTTGGGCACACTGCAAATGAGGGGTTCTCAGAAATGCTCACATTCCCCATATTCAAATATATTCATATTAGGCTGGCAGCCTAAAAAAGTTATGATATTGACCACTGGGGTGGGAAGAAGCCCTCCCTGCAGTCCTCAAAACAAAGGAATACCCCACAATCCACACAACCCAACTGGAGGTCCCTTGAGAAAGACGCAGCATCATAAATACCACACAAAGCCAACAAAAGGGGGGTCTAGGAATGAATTAAGTACCCTATTTATTATAAAGTCATATACTTAAAATTACACAAGCAGCACATACTTAAGCAACAACATTACAGCCTCTGCCCTGGTCTCTGACCATTCCCCGACTTGAGCCCCATTTCCTTGTCAGCAGCCAGGTAGGGCGAACATAACTTCTAAATCAAGATGATTCCCATCTATCAACCCGCCAAATCACTGATTCCCGCAGCGCCAATCTCAACGCCTCCGTGGTGGCCCCGGTACGAAAGGAATGGGTCCCAACAACTTTGCGATTCTACCCCAATGCCATCAATCCCTTTTTAAGTATTGTTGTAAACTGGAAAACCCACAGTGTGTCCAGACCCAACGTTAAGGTGCCCAAAGAGGACTTTAAATGGGTGGGTTAAGAGGCAGCGTAGTCCCAGTGTTATTCCATGGTGAAAGTCTTTAAATCTAAGACCAGTGGCCGCCATATATCCATGCAGCTCCCAACTAGATATGCAAGGCCACCCATGTTGTTATAGTCTTTTACGTCATGCATATCCATCTAGCAGCCTTCACGCCGCAGGACCTGATCTGGTGCTGGAGCAGCATTGTAGATAAGCATTTGGCCCTATCATCGACTGGCCCACCAAGCGTTGGCCCTGCGTGTCAGATGGCCAGTCTGGTCCTGTGAGTAAGTAAATGTGTCAAAAGCAAGAGAAAAAAACTTTCCACCTGCTTTTAATTAACTTGGGTTACATCGAATCATGTCAGTGCTTGAATCAAGGAAATTCGGCGACTGATTAACGCCTTATCTGATAAGACATGCCGGGGCAAACAAGCAAATAACAACTGTGTGAATTTTGGAATACAAGCAGGAAGAAATATAATAATATATAATTAAAAATAAATAAGCTAAAATAAAAAAAAAAAATAATATGTTAAATATCCTTTTAATTTAAATAATATTTAGTCCTTGGCCATGAAAATGTAGGAAGTTATGTTATGTCTCCCTCCGGTAGTATTAGCTTTATCTTGCACCCTTTAATCTGGGCGGCATTAGAACATTTGGAAGAAGTTTTATGGGATAATTGCCCCCTTGAGTGTTCCTATGTTCACATTTATGTTGTTAACGCACACATAGACATATAAACAAGTAGATGTTACAAGAGTGAAAAAAGATATTTCAATTGGGGCACTTTGGAGACTCAAAAGTCCAAGGCATAAGATGAAATATATATGGGGGAAAATGACCAAAGCAGAAATGACAATGGCTTTAAATTACGGTACTTTTCCCCTACCAAAGGTGTCTTGATTTGTACACCTAAAATGTTGGCGGTATTCCTCGTTACCCTAAACTTTTGACTCTGTATCTTAACAAGTGATCATTTAAGGCTAAGCTCTGTATATCTGAATGGCGTATGTGTGCATTGATGCAGCTGTTTGTTAATGTGGAATTAGTGGGCTGTTCTTTATGGTCCAGCTCTGTTCCCAACATTCTAAGCCCTGTATTCTATAAATTTTACTGATCATACCATTTTATGAAGACCTTGCATGAATACAAAACTCCAGCACTGCCCCGAATACTGGGAATCCCATTATCCCATCAGCGTGGATAGGTGTAGATTAATCTTTCACCTTTTTATGTCTCTTTCATTCTGTAACTTTAATTACACAACCTCCTGCAAACTGCACCTTCTGGTAAATGATAATATTTATGAATTAACTGGAAAATTGTTTGTTACATATTTAACCATGTCTATGCCGGAGAGCTGAGTAACACATTTAGAGCATTTACAAAGGTAAATGAATAACTTTAACATATGTGGCAAGCCATACATCCAATATGTGCTGTTCTGCACACCGCCATAATGCTCTGCATGGGAAGCCCATAAAACAGGTTCCACGAGACACCATGGGCTATATGTGGAATTACAAATAAAATACATTATGAGAGTGTAAGCTTGCAAACAGGGTCCTCTTTTCCTAATGCATCATCTTAGTCTAGTTTTGTTAAGCTGTCCCAAACAGCTTAACAATGCCAACTTTACCCCCAAACAGTGCCATCTTTGTGCACAGCCAGTTTGGCAGTGTCATTTTTGTCCCCAAACAGCTTGTCAATGCCATACAGTTTAACAGCACCATCTTTGTGCCCAAACAGTTTAACAGTGCCATATTTGTACCCAAACAGCTTAGCAGTGCTGTATTTGTGCCCAAAACAGCTTAACAATGCCACATTTGTCCACAAACAGCTTACCAGTGCCATCTTTGTGCCCAGATGCTTTGTATCTGTCATGTTTGTCCCCAAACAGCTTAACAGTGCCAAACTTGTCCATGCTCACATATTTATACATACACATGCATGCTGACACACACATTAGTCGGCCTAGGCCAAGACACAGACCTGTTAGATGCAAAAGTGTGATTAGATGTGAGGCCAGGGGCAGGATTTGGCACTCACCTTGTCACCTTTGCGATGCTTTTGAATACTGGGATATGACATCATATGCCTGCACAAAGCTTCACTGTGTTGTGAGGAGGTCATGCGGGAGCTGTGAATGAGATATGGGCAAAAGCAATCAATTGATTTCACAGCTCCATGGGCCGGTAAGGAACGATCCTCTGATCTTCTTAACCACTCCATGATCCCCAATGCCCGTGCCTACAGAAGAGGGTCAGTACGACGGGACAGTGCCCCAAAATTTGGACAGCTGGGAGATATGTATCTTTAAAACAGTTGCAGCTTGAAAGTCAAAATGTATAAGAAAGTAGTTAGTTTCAATATATATAATGTAATAATACTAAAAGCTTTGCTGGTGATCATTCCTCTTTAATGTGCTTCCCAGTGTATGTCCCAGTGTATGTCCATTCTGTAAACATGTGTACGGTTATTATGATCCACTGCCCTAAATATACCCATTACTAACGGGATCCGTTAGCACCACATGCACCTAACTCGCAGTTGGCAATTAGCATTGCCGTAAAAAGCAGGAAATGCAGGACTCATGGTTTCAAGCATCAATAATTAAATAAAATAAGTCATAAAAGGTGATTGTTCTTCCTGCAGTGTAAATGAAAGGGATTCTAAGTGTACTGTAAAGACGCTGTAATTGCCAGTAAATTAACGTTCAATGAAGACAAAGAGGGGAATCTCGTTTTCTTTCCCTGTTCTAGAGTGTTTCCTATTAACGTGTTTTATTGTCGCCCATTAGGAGCTGGCGATAATCTAAACTCAATGTATTGTACACATTTGCCGTGACCTGTAGTAGCACAAAAGTAAATAATGTTATACAGTCTGGCGCATTTCTCACCAGCACTGCTTGTTAATGAACTTTTTTATAGCAATTAGAAAATGACGAAATGGGAAAATAACATAAAACAACTCAGTCTATGGCAATTCTTCCTATTCAAATCAAATTTATCTTCTCAAAAGAGACTGGACACCACAGTGTCATCATTTAAACAATCATTGCCTGGGTAGGATAAATTATTATTATTATTATAATATTATTATTTATTGATCTATACAGCATAATCACATTCCATCATATCCCATGCAAATGTAGCTGTTATTATGGGTTTAGAATGCTAGAAACCAAACATTATTTATGTGTAATTAACCCAAAATCAGTGTTTATGTTTAAAATAATGTTTTTTTGTTTAAGTTTTTATGTAAGGAGGATTTGAGCCATACTTTCAGTTGGGTCCATCAGTGTTCTATGAACATTATATTGCACAGGTCGGGTTGTCCGGGTGAATGAAATTAAGGGACTGTTATGAGGTTTTGCTTCCCTCTTCGTGCAGTTATCAGTACCCTCCACTTTTGGGAAGCGTTGAATGATACAGTGTTTTGCTGGTTCTAAGTCATCAATGCCGACGCAGAACAGACCAGTGGCTCCTTCCAGTGGCGAGAAAGGATGCTCAGTTTCATTCAGATTTCTTTGCCGAGCGGCCGGTCACATCTGCGACTCTTAAGTCTTTTGAACCCTAACCCATTGTTATAATCAGGTTCACCAAGTCAAGACACAAGCACGGGCCAGCCAGCGCTCCCTCCTCATCCCCTCCAGGAGAGGCTTCCCTCACTAAAATCATTTAGACCACAGTGGTTTTACATTTTCATTGTTCCCTTGTCATGGGTTTCTTACATTTCTTTTTTCAACAATGACATCGTCCTAAAAGCTTTCAATTTCAGTTTTTTTTATTTAATAGCTGGATCCGTCTTGGTATACGTCTTCCATAATTGTCTGAAGCTGATTCCGTCTAAATGAATTAAAAATGCAAATCTAATATCTTAATTGTGTAATATGATAAGGCTGGCAGCTCAATCAATACCATCTCCCTTGGTCAATAATAGGTCTATGATGCATGTTTGTCAAAACTGACCAATCTCACTTTATCACGGGCACGACGGTCCCTCCACATCTATGAGATGTGACATTTTATTACCAGCCTCCTATCAATCAACTCTAATTTTTGGACGATAGAGATTTATGTTGTCGTCTTGCAGGCTGGAAGCATACAGTTTGCTCTTTGAGTCAGGAGCCGGTGACAAGACAGGTTTGGCCTTCTCAAGGACTTATGTCATTATATTCCAAACCCAGCCTTGGCCTTGCAATATCACAATGACATAATAACGTATTCATTTTCCGGCCACAAATGGATGAACTAAGTGACATGAGCATTAAGCGATGAGGAACGAAAATGTGGGCAACCACCAGCAGGTGTCCACAGATACAATGTAGCGGATACGGCATTATGGTTTTTCATTGTAAATATCCGTATGAATGCATGGACGCGGATCACTAAAATTTAGACCTTAATATGCAATAAAAGGATGTTACATAAGGTTCTAATGCATGATCTTCACTGCTTGTTAAAGCCGCATATCTAAACCGCAGTTCATATTGTGCTCGTCTGTCCTTTCCAGGTGGGGAATGGTGTATTAAAGCAAGCCCAAACCTATAGAACTTTGTGCTCCATGCCTGGTGGCCCCAATGTATGTCTCCTGTTGACACCAAACTCTTAGGTCCTCAGAAAGGTAAGATCCATGGAGCACAAAAGACAACTGGCCCATCATACACATACTTTTTACCTTACTGGTCAAAAATCTATTGCCCAGTTCTTATTTTCAGGCACTGGGAGGGTTGGAAGTTTAGAACCACATTATGCATTAGTCATTGACGTCATACTGGGAACTTTTTCCCAGGAGTTATTCTACTGCAGGAAAGGTGGAGACCAAGACAAGGAAGGAATTGTACCAAGCACAGATAACATGGTTACAACTGAAAATGGCGGAGTGAAGGTGTCGCTACCATCCATGTCATAAGTGCCTTTTTTAAAGATCTTCTCTGTGACGTAGGGTAAAAATCATACCTCTTGTTAGTTGGCTAACTGATTAAAGTCTGAAAGCAGACAGCGGTGGTCTCTCAAAGATAGCACCAAGTAACTTAATTAAAGCACAGGCTAGTTTCTCAAAATTCCAAGGGCATCATAAAATTAACTCTGGTTTATTCTCTTTAAATCCCATCGACAGGGACAATAATGACTTGCAGTGTAGATATTATATTTTGAAACAATCTCATCTGACAAAATGACCTATGTTTGGAAGATTTACGTAGGAAACTAAAGAAACAAGAAAAACCAGGAAGCAGAAAAATAGCCCTGGATGGAATATTTCTAAATGCACATAATAGGATGACCTTGAACAAAATCTTAACCGCAATGTAATTGAGAAAATATATCAATCATTGTGAATTTAGATACTCTCGAGGGGAAGGAAATGGTAATTTAGACCATCACAGGATTAAATGGTTCTAGGTTAGTAATCTATTACATCGAAAAAAAAAAGCCATTTTCCTACATTTTGGCAGCAGAACTCCACCAAGATCTATTTATTATAACCTCGCTAGATAGTTAATTAGTGTATACAAATATACATATTTTTTATTCACAAAAAAAAAACGAAAAAGACACATCTAGACACATACAATTTGTGTTTATTAGGTCCAAATAAATTTAGATTTAAAATGATCAAGTTAAAAAACCCACAAAATGTACCTATTGTATGATTATGATTTAATTCTAGACGCTTATACAGAATGTATGCAATGTTTGTTATTGTATTTCATGCCAATTAGCTTTGTGTGACAGGTGTCAAATTGTCACTTATTATTATTATTTATTGTTTTAAATAGCACCATCATATTCTGTAGCGCTGTACAATGAGTAGACAGGAGATAACTCGTAGTATATAACATAACAATTTGACTTACAGAAACATCAGCTGAGGCTCAAAGAGCTTACAATCTAGAGATATATGGATACCTTTTTGTGTCTGACCCGCAAAGATTTTAAAACCACATTGACTATAAATAACTTTTCTAAATTAAGACTTTAAATCCAAATGTCAAGCTTCTTAGAGTAATTTTTTTAAAAAATATCGGTTTTCCAAGGACCTCCATTTGCATTTTCATTTGCAGTTCATGTAAGAATACATTTATCTCTGATTTCTTAAATATTGTAGGCATATGAAAGTTCTTCTAAAACACTTTGCATCCTGGGTTTCTATTTTACAGACAGATATAACATTGAAAGAAAGCACGACAAAACATAATCAGGACAACAACGTATAAAATAGGTATCACTCGTCCCGTTGGATGAGCGTAGCAGAGGATCAATATCATAATTATCGTCTACTTTCTTCAGGATGGTCAGAGTGACAAATTCACTAAAGAATTTTTTGAGGTCTAAATTAACGTAACATGATTTATTTTATCCACTTATCATAAATAGCTGTGTGAGATAAATTTATAGTCAGGATGTTCGCTATTGCAAATTCCATTTTTAATTGATAGATTAACCCTGATTTGATAAATTAAGTCCGATTTGACTTCCAGTTTCTAGCAATAACTCAAGCGTATGATCAAAGCACTTACCAACAGATGGGTCGCCAATTTTATTTCTCGATATGTTCAAGTGCGGACTCTGCACTTTAAAAAAATAAACACATTTCCAAGAGGGTCTCTCCAGTCCCTCCTGAGAACTCTAGGCTCCAACCCTGCAGGTTGAATATGGTACTGCATTCATCAATGCAAGTCAATGGAGCCGAGCTTTCTAATCACAATGTGATTAGCAATACATTTTAAAAAAAAAAAATGGGAAAAATAAAAATAGTTTAAAAAACATTTAAAAATAAAAATCTTCCAAAAAATCCTGGCATGGAAAGTGTTAAAATAGTAGCATTTCAAATACTCAAGGGGTGTCTATGCGTAAAAAATGTATGGTTTGATGGGGTATATTAGCGGGGTTCAAAGATGTCCCAAATAGGGCATAAGCTCAGATTGACGAGATGGCAAAAAAGTGCATTTCCCAAATGTGGCCTTTTATTGCCTAAACCACCCGACAAATCCATGCATGGGGAGTATGACTGTATTCGGGTACTGCTGAACACATATTAGGGTGTTTGACAGTGTTGTATACCAGGAGCTATAAATTCATGCCTGGCAAAGGCATGTAACAAGTTACAAAAAAATATATATAGCCATTTGGGCTATTTATTATATTAATACCTACCACTCCATGAAATGTCTACTTTTTAGGTCTTTTAATGTCTTGTTCATTTATTTGAATTGATTTCAAAAATTATTTTCAACTACCGGGATTTACTGTTATTAGAATGCTCAGGTAATTTAAGTCTTCCTGGGCCAAAGTAAAAGCGAATTTGGTTTCCAAAATTTCTAAATCCCCCACCTCTACGTTTATAGGAAGGGCAATTAATTTAGAGATGTTTCATTTATAGTTAGAGAGTAATCAGCTGAACCAGTACTGGTAAACATGTTTGAAACCAGTTTGGGGGGAACTAACTTACATATTTAACAGTTTAATAAAACAATGTATAATCAATATGAGTATTCGCTCCATTAGTTACAAAGTTGCACTGATAAAGTCTCTTAAGAAATGTGAATTCAAAATGGCTCCCCGGAGACACCATTACGTTCAGGGCTCCTATCTGGAGACATTGAATGAGATTTCCCCGTTGAGCTATATGCAATAAAATAAGTAAAGCGTATATATACATCAGTATAGCGTTCCTGCTTACATTAGCGCAGTGTATTTAGACGGTGTCCCATGCTGAAAGTCATCAGTTTAGTATATCAGATTAATAACCTGCATTAGGGTTGTGTTTAAAAGGGAAACTATGATATGACAAATGTATATATCATGAAATGCCACAGGGAATTCCATACAAAAATATAGAATAACAGCTGATATCCTAGGTTAGCTTTATATGGGCGTTACCAAAAAAACTATGCATTAGACCTTTATGTATCTAATATCTATATACATAAAACAGTAACAATGTTACCGTGATTTTAAGATATCTTTATCTTTCTTTAACTTCATTTTTTGTTGTTATGAGTAGCGTTGCTTCCATTCTGTTATTTTACAGGTAAGGTGGTAAAATTTAAAGCTAGCTCCCTTTTCTGCCGACCACTTCCGGTTCCGTGTCTCGCATCTTCTTGTTCTTCTGTCTTCTTTCTTTTCTATTTTATCTTTGCCCGCATCTCGGTGATGTCCTAAGATACATTTAGAGGATGCCACAGGAAGCCGCGCTGTTTTGCCCAAAGATAACATCGTGTGACCTCGTCTTCCCCTGATTGGTGATCAATGGCAAAGGACACTACTGGAAGCGCTGCCTTTTTTATTTAATTTTGCCGGGAGAAGAAGTGAGAAAAGAGAAGATAGAAGAGAGGAGAAAGGAGAAGAAATAGATGCAGAACAAGAAAATATGAGACCCGGAAGCGGAACTGCAAGACATGGAAGCGGAGATGGTCACCAGAGAAGGTAGGGAGATATTTAGAAAGCATGAGAGGGAAAAGTGAACGTAAATGACATTGCGAGAGAGTGAGACTCAGAGATATTGGTTGAAAAGAACAGAAATTCACCTCAATTTGTTTTATTTATCCTGTATTCTGCCCGCCACTCTTTTTTTAATTAACGCCCCCTGTGCCCGGCCCTCTCGGGCCAATAGGAATACCTGGATACTCTCAGGGTTTGACCCGGGATCTCCTGGTGAAGCTGTGCTATCCCTGGGTCTCCAGGGCAGTGTCAGGCATCACCTAGAGTCCCACAGAACGCAAGGCGTGGCCGCCCCTTTAAGAGGCCCAGCTGGACTTAAAATCACTATGTCATCACCTAGTTCTGTTCTGGACTGAACCCCTCCTCTCTCACCTGGCCTCATCATCAGGCTTTAAAAGATCAACCTCACCTCCAGCCCAGGATCTGGTTGTTGTTTTTGCTTCTGGATGCGCTGTGAGTATTTGCCTGATTTCCTGGACTTTGACTTCTGCTCTGATACCTCGTTTCTGAACCTACACCGCCTGCCTGTGACCTTGGAACTGCTTTTGACTACGCTATTTGCCTTTGCCCTTTATACTGGAACTGTGACCTCGTTTATGAACCTATGCTGCCTGCCTTTGACCTTGGAACTGCTTTTGACTACGTTACTTGCCTTAGCCCTTTGTACTGGAACTGTTTAATTTACTACACTGCCTTCTTTCGTTGGGACTGTATGTTTTATTATTGGTTGCACATTAAAACACCTCGCTTACCAAATCTGCGCTACGCTCCGTCCCTGTTTCTGACAGGCAGGTTCTTCTGTCTCCAGGCAGTATTTGGTCACGTGCCCTGCCTACCTACTATAGGCTGTCTGGGTGTTGTGTCCGCCCCTGTATAAAGCTAGTCCTGCCCCTTTGTGCTGCTAGCTCTGCCCCTTCACAACGCCCCTCCCCCAGGAAAGGGAGAGCTGCTGGTAGTCTACAAGCGAAATATGCCAATAAAGTGAGCTACATGACTGCTATTGTTGTATCAGTCGAGGGACGGCTGGATGAGCGGACACTAAACCTAATGCACTATATTCTCTCTCAGTATATATATATATATTTCATTTTTATTAGATCAAAGGACAATAGTAATTGAATTAGCATATAGCAAAATGGCGCCACTGACTCATCCGCTATCTTACATCTGAAATATCGCGGCCGCAATATTACTTCAGTAAAAATATACACGTAAAAAAATAGGGAGACTGCAAGCACCACGTCGGT
>VKOC01002139.1:0-26715 GCA_009364415.1 Spea multiplicata | reverse complement strand
CAAGCCCTTCCACTTCTAGAGCCCTGGTTTTTTCAAACTGGAATAATTAAAGACATCAGCTTCATTTACATTGCACTTACGTCTACAATCGGCTCCATATCTTCCTGGTATACATGAATCACATGCTGTTCCATTAAACTCAGCAAAGCATTTACACTCCCCAGTTCCAGTGAATCCATCATCACACGTCCCATGATTATTACAAGGCTTTTCTGGACCACCTGGGCAGGCTGATCAAAAAAACACATTTTATAAGGTAAGTGATCAGAAAATTCATATTTTTACATCACTGCTAAAAAGAAGAATAAACAAGGCAATGAAAGGAAAATGGCTTTACATTTGGCTAAGATAGTAGAAAATAAATAACATTTCAATGTACAGACCTTGGCAATCTCGTCCATAATATCCACGGCAGCATTTGGTCATCCACACAACCATGGTGCACTCATGACGACACCCATCTATGACTCTTCTAGGTGTTATATTATAGGGACATTTTGCCTTTGAACCCTGTATATTTTAATTAATAGATGAAAGTGCACATATTTAGTCAAGCTATTGATTTCATTATTGTTTATCGAAATGATTGTGCAATAAAGTACTTTGACAAAACAATGGACCTTCTGATCCCTTTTTTGTTGCATATGACATGCTATCACATACCGTTCATATTATCACTGCCCTGAGCATGATTTTCTGTTGTTAACCACGGTAGCATTATTACATGATAGCCCATCAACTTCAGCAGTTTACCTGTTAATTCTCTTTAACTGAACAGAAAATCCTAATTTTAACTGATCCCAACTAATTCTCTGGGAAACAATATATTTTAAGAATACACTTCCATGTAATAATTGTTTATATACATATTCTGTTTATTTAAGCTGGATACTGCTCACCATTGTTTCATGGTAAAGTGTATGTTCAGGAAAAACATAAAAAAATATATACGGTAAATGAACAAAGCTTATATTAGCAGTTGGATCATCTATCTGCAACAAAAGTTTATTTTACCTTGGGTTTACTTCCTGCAGGACAGGCCGGAGTGTTAAAACACATCCCACAATTACCCTGTTAAAGACAAATAATATTATTAGTTTGATACAGCATTCCTAATTTTTGGAAGCTGATATTGCCTACATACAGGGCAAATTACAAACAATAACTGCAGTCTAATATTAGAAAGGGATGTAGGTGAGACCATGGTTTCTCTTCATCCCCTTCCTGGTAGACTAGAGCCAGTGAAGGGGGAAATGTTTGCCCCCAATGGAAATGTCAGTGTGGGTCTCAGACAAGAGACCCAAAGGAACTCAGGTAAGTAACCGATTCCAACTGTTTTGAAACACGTGCATATTTGGCAATTCATAATAATGATGATTATGGTGATGGTGATTATTATAAATGATGATTACATTAAGATAGCAAAAGTAGAAAACTTTACAAACTCACCAGTATATAGCAAAATAAAACTTTTATATTTAAAAAGGGCTTTTAAGATCAGTGTAGTGATCATAATGGAAACCAATTGTAACATTTCTGGAATTATAGCTTTCCAGAAAAGTGACTCCTCTTAATAAATATGGCTGTCAATGTGATACTCCCCAGGAAGACAAATGTGTTTTGTTTCACCAGCTTTATGTAACATGAAAGTGACTTGGTGTAGTGATGGATTACGTAGCAAAAAAAGTAAAAAAAAAAGTAGCTTATGTTTGATAACAAAAGATTAAGAGCGACTCACCATCATCTCAAAACTAACCAGACTGTCACATCGCCCACCAACACTAGATGGGGTCAACAAACAGTCAATGCCATATGCGACCCCTCCATCGAAAAGGAGCTGGCGCTGGACGATCTTACACTCTCTGTTATCTAGTAACAGGTCTCCCTAAAGAGAACAAAGAACAGGACATAAGAAGTAGTGCATAACATAGCGATCTGGATTTACATGAACAAAAAGTTAAGGAGGCCCGCTCAAAATGTAAGTTCCAGTCCCACTAACAAGTTAAGGGGTTAACCCTTAGCTCGACCGACCTCCCAACTTCTTAATGAATAGACCTACTTTGGTGACAGGGGGAAGTACAGTAAAAAAAATGTTTTAAACATATCTTGATTCTTTATCTTTGGCCCACAGACAGGGACCATCTGAAAATTATAAAAAAAATAAAACCAAAAATAAAACAATAATAAACAATATTCTTGTCTGTACCCAATGGCAGTGGATTGACAAGGGGCTCCTGATTGCATGGGAACATGTACATATTATATGCTCCAGTGTAACCAGTGACATCTAGTGGCTTAAGCATAAATTATACCATGTAACCCTGTTATTCACCCAAACAACTATATGCCTGAATACTAACCAGGACTCTGCATTTGTTACAATGTATTTGGGATGCTTTTGACAAAAAGGAGTGAACGATTGCAACCTGGCATCATTTTTTGTCAAAATGGTATTATTAAAGCGGTCTTTATTATTAGTGTTGTCATTTCAAATACTTGCCACTGGGTCATTTTCTCCACATTTTATACTAAGTTCTGAGCCTTGAAGAGTTTTCCTTGATTCACGATTAACAAGATCAGATGAATAAATCTAAAAAAGATAAAATGTTCCACGTGAGAACACCATCCACACAGGTATCTACGAATTAAGATGATGATTAATAAAATGCTTCTCCCTACACAACATGCAAATCATTGACTAGTTTCCTCACCTGTTCATCTCTAATGATATGATACTTTAAGTATTGAGCAAGTTTGTCTTTGTTCTCATTGTTAAAGAGAAAATCATGCTGTTCCTTAGATAGATTTCTTAGTGTGTTATCTGTTGGCAAAAATACGGTAACCGGCCTGTGGATAGGATCATCAATAAGTGTCATCACATCCGTGTCCTGCAAAAGAAAAATATTATAATGAAAACATTGTACTCAATGGAATCAACATCATAAAAATGCAGTAATACATCTGTAATAAAACAGTATAATAAAAATATAAAACATTTTAGATTTTCATTTATAAAGAACTAGTAGACCATAAATCAGGGCCTTAAAAACTGTAAGGACGCGTGCCTTTCGCAGACTGCTGATGTTTTATTTAGTATTTTTCAAATAGTCTACATGATTACAATCCAGCAATACATTTAACATTTTGGGTTGCTTGTAAGGGAATCACCAATCAAAAATACTGAGATCTGACCTCACTGCCATTATTATATCGTAGAAATACAACCCATTCCCCCTTGTCTATGATTTGTTACTAAACCTTTTGATGGACTACAACCAGTTTGCTGACTTTGTAAGCCAGTCAGATGTTACCGTTATGGCACATTGATTTGTGAGATCAAATTAAGCCTTTACAAATATAATCATTCTAAAAAAAGGTTCTATTACCTGTATTAATTGGATCATGGTACCATACCCATGGGCTTCTGCGACCATAGTTAAATTGTCCTATAGAAAGCAGTAGAAACATGTAAAAGTCACATAATGATGTCACTCATAAATGGATGGATTGTTTAAATAAAGAATGTTTATTTTAGCAATACTGAATTCTGGCATAATTTGTCAAAGGATAGTTGTAACCCTCCTGAGGAACTGAGATACTACAAAAGACAGAGTGCCAAGAATTTTGAGAAAATCACTGAGCAGGGGTCTCACAAATGGAGACGTTAGAGAGCACACTCACAGAAAAGATGAGTTAACTTAAGGCATATAAGAATAAGAATATATTAAGAATATAAAAAGGAACACTTACCAATACTTTACCATATTGATTTTTCTTAAAGTATTGCATTTTCTGGGGAGCAAGTACTTTATCTATAGTGTATACAATCCCATTTGTAAACACCAACCCATCTGAAACTACTTTTGCGCCACCATTCAAGATCAAGGAATCCTGCAAAACAAGTTGTTTTAGGGATCACAAAATAACCATTTGAATAAACTGGAGGCATAAAGTCATGTCACACTTAATTGAGTTAAGATGATACAGCTTGTTTGAATTAAATAAGAATTAGACTTGACTTGCACCTTTCACGACTGCCTCTTGTCAATGTCCCAGAGGGCCCAGACTAGGGCTCTGTGGATTTCCAACTATGGGGTAGGTGGCAGGCTGGTACAGTGAGTTCTGTACCACGGGTGCCATGGACATATCTTGCCCCTCTATTACACATGTGTGTGCTGCCACATGATGCGTAGCCACAGAATATGACATAACTTCCTTCATGCGTATTGCAATGTAACACACAGAAGTATAACCAAACACATGTGCTTTGTCGTTTATGTCTTTTTCCATGCTATGCATATTATGATTCTAAAACATGTATTTGCCAATACCTGATACAATTAAACAGCACTATTTTATATGTCATTGTATAAGTATATGTATATACATACCCTATATACAGTATATAAATATATAAATATATATATAATATATAATACCGCTGAAGATGTAATTCTCAGAGGCTCTCCTTGGAGGGAAGTTGCAGTTGACATTGCTTTTAGGTCATCTTTAGTTAGCTGAGCACAATGTACAATGTGATACAGGAGGACTTGATCAATCATTCCTTTTGCTGTCCAGTCTTTGGTCTGTACAATAATTTGTAAGTGTCAGAAAACATTGAAATCATTCAGCATCTTTCGCAAAGGGTAAAATGAAACGCTCATTCACATCCACAAGGGAAGCCAGAAGACCTGCTATACAGAGACACACTATACTATACAGCCTTTAAACAATACTCAGGACCGAGGTGCTGAAGCCATATAAACCCGCATTGACAGCTGTTTTATGTTTAATGGTACTCATCAGCATGAGTTTGGATACTAGCTGTTGGGAGTGCTTTTAGGCGACCACAATGGGAGAAGAGCGGGTGTAGCTTAATGTTACGTCAGGTCCACCTAATGTCCAATCTACTGCTACTTCTTTTTGCCAACGATCTGGCAATATTATTTTCTTAAAATGCCACGACTATTTAGTTAAATATCTGTAGTATTTTTGTTTGTGAGTACTTGCAGTGTAGATCAAACCCAAGAAAGAGCCCTTATTAGAATTGGATTGAGTGTGAGAATGAATTGCATTCCACTTCACACATTATTTCATACTTACACGTGCATCTTTTTTCAACGTATCAGTCGATGGAACAAAGACTGTGAAAGGGCCAGGTCCGATAAGATCATTAAGGCTGTTTGACTGCAAAAGAAATTGGAAGGCAATGCAACAAGTTATGGTTTTCTAAATTGGACAGATTACACATTTAGGAAAGAAGTCACGAAACCCTACTTAAAACGAAATCTCTCGGTTAATATTTATTGAGGTGAAACATCATCTTTAGAAATATTAACTTTGGCTGTTTATCTGTCTATTCTCTAATAAAGCAGTTTAGCTATTCCAAGCGAGTTTTGAATTTAGCTAAACCCCACCTCCTGAAGTTGAGAGAGATAACTGAGAAACCGTGTCCCAATTCTTTTTAAAAGTAAGTAAATATCCTCAAGCTGCTCAAGTTTATTAATTAAAAGTCAAGTTAACTGTCGAGTTAAAAAGTTACCTGACTGATAACATCTGCTTCTAGATTAGCCAAGGTAAAGTTTTCAAGCTGGAACAATTTGAATGGCACGTCGACGTTAATGAACCCTCAACCTGTTATCTCTCCATTAGACACAAGTGAGCAGTAGGGTGAACGCTTTAGTAAAGTATTCCAGGATCATTGTTACAATCTGATGACCAATACAGGTAAAGTGCTCCCCCTGCACTGCGTAAATGACGTGTGTCCTGGCAAACATAACCAATGTGGTCATCCTAGTAGACAGCAGTAAATAAATGAGCCACCTTCACTGCTGAGAGCCGGGATATGACGTCATATGCCAGTGTCATTTTGCATTTTAAGAAGACATGGGACTGGGCAGAAATAAACTAATGGCGATTGTGTTAACGGGCTGGTTGGCGACATCACGGAACTCACTTTTAACCGGCTCATTGAGCACTTTTGCAGCAGGGTGCCTGATTGCCCAGTGGGACCATTGGCTCCCTGTTATGGTGCAGAGAGGCTGATCTACTCTGGACCCGGGACCTGAATACGCCACTGACTCCAATGAGTGATATGTTACAGGCAACGCCAAAGTACTTGTACCTGCAAACATATGTCATTTAAAAGTTTATGCCTAAGGCATATTTACTGAAATAACTCCCAAAATCCTGTAGCCCATGCTACATTATTATTTCACACCGCACACATTTACTCATTCAGAGAAGAATACAAATCAGTCCACTAAACTGTAATTAAAAATGAAACCAAATATTTAAGTTTTCCTTTAAGTACCCCCTTTGCCTTACCTGTAAAAGGAAGTAAAATTCTGACATTTCTGGGTTCTTGCGCATTTCCTAATGATCAAAAGAAAGAAAGAAAACAGAAACATTACCTAAGGAAAAGGTAAGCAATATACTTCTGAAAAAGTAAATATATTGCTGATTACAAATATTGGAATGCATAATGACAGATACCTATCTTTAGATTATATTGTGATTAATAACCACATAAGTCATCAACTCTGTTATGGAATTGGAAAATAAAGATAATGTATGAACGCAAAGTTGATGTGTAAATATTGTACAGAATAAACTGAGACATGCAGAAAAATGCAATTTAGTAGAAGAATATATAAAATATTATTAACGTGTGTTACCTCATAGATGTTTCCATTGCAGGTAATGCCATCGCCAATGTATTTGGATTTGCATTTACAGATTTTTTGTGCTGGTCCAGTATGGGTGCATGTGGCAAATTCACTGCAACCACCATTTTTCTGGCAAATAATAAATAATGTACCTTATTAGTCAGCTGTATGCCAAGGATATATATATATACAATATATACATAATTTCAAATATGATATTTAATGAAATAATGCATTTGACTTACTGTCAGACATGGATTAATGGACGTGCATGTTTTACCATCTCCTGAATAGCCTTGCAAACAGTTACAGGCTAACTACAAAAGTAAAAACCAAAGGAAGAATGAGACAATTAGGTATTATGTTTATTTTTAATGTCACAGTTTACATAAAATTGTTATTATGAGGTATATTTTACCTTATTTGGGCCAGTTTTTGTGCATTCTGCATTTTTATCACATCCACCGTTATTTTTCATGCAAGGATCAATCTCTGAAGAGACAAATATTTGAGAATTTTTGTACTTGAATAACTATGCCTATTTGCACATCACTTTCATGTTTACAGGCTCCAAATCACCCACAAGCTATTTTTAGGTCTTGGCAATATCAATACATAACAATCTAGAACATGCAGACTTAATGCATTAAACTCGTATGACACAACCACCCCCATAAACGTTAATTCTTTATATACTTGTCGCATAGAATTATTCCAATAATGAATGCACTCATGTCTATAGGTAATGTCTGAAGAAGCCCAAACTGGAAATGAGAGTACAACAGGAGATGCTTAACACAACTGGCCGTGTTCTGTATGAGGCTACACAACTGAACCGGAATATTGCTTTTCCAGCGTTACCCCTTTTTATTTTGTTTTAGAAGAAACATGTTAAGTTCAAGGTGGCATCACATACGATGTAGCTGACGGATTTCCACAAATAGCCTCTCAAACGACAAGATTGCAGTACTATGACATGGGGTTTTTAATATGTGGCATCATATTATCTGGTTTCGATACGTAAAATGTAATTCTTTACCAAGGCACACTATGCCATCACCGCTGTACCCTTCTTTACAAATGCACATTCTACTTCCCGGTTTGGTTCTTCGACACTCTGCATCCACAGAGCAGCCACCGTTACTTTTCTCACACGCATCGATAGCTGAAACAAAATAGATTATTGTTTTCTTAGAAACATAGAATGTGATCACAATCAACAATAGTTTAGCAATCTGGTCTGCAGAGGACTTGATTAATACAACATTTTGGGCTTGAGTCCATCGTAGCTATCGCAATTAACTAGAATATGCAAACCAGGTCTCTACATAAACCAAACATGTTATAAATGCCCCAAATACACTACAGCACACACAGTCTATATGCATTTATTACTTATAAATACCCATACACATATTACAACTGTAGACCACCAGTGGGACATCTAGGTCATCATCTATGGTAGAAACAGCAGAAGTGACTGCAACCCTTTTTTTTTATAATGGGTCATATAGTAAAACGTTATAATAATTATGAAGTACCAAGGAATGTGTGCTCACATAGAAAAACCTACACATTTCACATCACTCACAATTGCTATTCAGTGTATGATTAAAAACACTATTTCACTATGTCTGAATCAATAATAAATAAAAATGACCTACCTGAGCAGAACGTGCCATTTCCTTTAAATCCTGCAGCACATTGGCAGTACCCAGTGCCATCCTCCTTAACAAGACAGCTAAGGAAAACAACAGAAAAACATATTTTTATAAAGTAACACATTTTCCACGAGGATCCATAACTCTTGGTTTATACATTTCTGTTAATACACTCAGGCCCACTAAGTATTCCGGGCTCCTACAAAAGAGGGGCATTGGGAGAAGAAAGAAGGACTGAGGGATCTTTATGAGGAATGGGGAGCTATGCTATATAGAAGATATAGGTTTATATAGTTGGATGAGTATTTGGGGCATAAGTTTGAATGGTGAGGTGTTTTACCTCTTAAAAGACGTCAAAGTCTTTAGTTCATCTAGCCGGGAGAGGGCTGTCAAGGTAGGGAGGTGGCCTGGCTGCTTGGGCCACTCTGGTTTAAAGACTCTGGGCTAATGCCTTAGAAGTCATTAAGTGTTTTACTTGTTTTGCATATAACTACAGTGTTATCTAGAGCAACAAGGGCAACATTAGAATTCTAGAAGAATTCTAGGCATTCCATTTCAATTAATGTGTTTTGGATGAGACATTGGCCATGTTGTCCTTATACTTTGCTTCGGGATGCTTTATTACTGTGCCACTTGGCTCAAATCCCCTCCTCCCCTTGGATGAATCGGGCCAGCTCTTCCCTGCATCTAGCCCCTAAATGTGTATTTGACAAGCAGTTACCATTACTTACTTAGCACTTGAATGGCAGGTCTTATTGCATTTATCATCTTTTATCACTGAAAAAAGTTACATTGAAAAAAAAATATATTTAATTTTATTACAGCATTCAATGAACATGCACTAAAACAAACATGATTCCTGCAGACTATGGTGAGATTTACTAAACAGAGAAATATAATGTAAATCTGAAGAGGATACATAAAATAAGATTGGGGAGGGGGGTTGTCTTAAAAAAAAAATCTACAGTATCTGTACGTACAGTATATATTGAAAGGTGAAAAAGTCCAAGCATGAATAAAACAAAAATGTATTTACACACTTTTTATTTGGTTTATTATTTGAACATGAATACATCTAAGCCAACAGGTGCTACATGTGAGTAAGAATAGCCAATAGCAGATGAATGTATTCACAAAAGTTGGAGTTTGTCATAGGAATTTAAAATTCCAAGACTTCACTCATGGTTAAAGGGGAGCAATGACAGTCCATGAGCCACCTCAGAGTCAGACCTCAGACTCAGCTTGTCAAGCTACACACTAGCTGAGTTAGATGTTAGATGTACCTTGCTAAGATGAACATGAACGTCAGACCTTTATAAGAAAGTGTACAAATATATCCCTACATAGACCAACACACTTTTAGTTCAGAAGTAGCGTGAATTGCCTCAGCTACACACTTTTTGTTAAGATGACAATACACTTACCAGTGTCACAGTTAACCCCCTTCCAGCCAACATCACAGTCACAGGTTCCATCGCCATTGATTCCATCACTACATTTTCCGTTGACACAGGTACATTCTGAACACATGCAAACAAATATTTCTTTTAGCGTAAAGACTTTATCTAACCACATCTTAGTGAATGGAAGTAATGCTATACTAGTCACTGTAAGGTACATGTATCATATGGAGAGAAATCACATATGCCCACATGATCACAAGGTTCTACAAATAGGTAAGGGCTCAACGGCCAACCAGACATTTACCTACTGTGTTGTATAGCCAGGAGCACAACGCAACCTGAAAACTAATAACTGACTAAACCTTAGCAAATTTCTCAATTTATTTGTTCATTCGAAAGTTTAATCTCATAAAAGCAAAGTAGAAGGTTCTTCTGATTTTGTGTCACATGCCAAACATTCCATGAAAAATGATGTAGAACCCTATCTTATTAAAGCAGTTTTGGTCATTTAACAATATACTATGAATGATGTTCACAGGACTGCATTTCATAAAGAAATAACTCAATTCAGCAGAGTAGGTGGAAGAGGACCTTAAAGGCATTCAGCTGTTTTTGGTAGACCACAACACAGCGCAAGAGAGGTGGCAAGAGAGACTTCTACAAAGGCATGAAAGTGGGCAAGACCTGGGTGTCTGCAATATCTTTAAACTTCACAAAGACTACAGCTGCTAGGTTTCCTTCTCTCTATTGGATCCTCCACAGAAGTAAATGCACAAGTAACCTCTAGCATCTTGTTTTTGGTGTTGGGTGTCTGCTATATGTTGTCCTGTAGAAAATATGGTCCTTGTACACAAATAAATTATAAAAAAATTGATGACCAGATGGTACCTTGACTACACCGGGTTCCATATTTTCCCTTGATACACGTTTCACACGCAGTTCCGTTATATCCTTCCTCACACTGACATACCCCAGTGCCGTTAATACCATCCATACAAATGCCGTTCCCAAAACACGGACTCCCAGGTTTGCCTGGACAAGTTAGGCATTGCTGGCCAAAAAAGCCTGGGCAACAGTCTCTGGTCTGTAAATACATTTATTAACAAACGAATGTAAGGATATTGAAGCGTAAAGTAACTTGTTTATGAAAATATTAAGTAAAATTTATGATAGAAAGAGATGTTCCTACATGTTTATATACACAACATCTGCATGTAGGAAATAGACCATACACATCTTTTATCTATGACTGCTTAAATACGTGGTAATATAAATATAAAAAATAGAGACAAATTGTCCCAGCATATGTTTTTTTAGTTTAACATTTAGTTAGTTAGTTAATAACATAATAATATAACATTTTTATATCAATTAATCTCCAACAAGGACCACAAATGCATAGTACAGCAGTAGAGTTTCATACACGTAAAGAGCATAAATATACCCAAATATCAGAACATACATACAAAATGACAATATACTTACAATTAGTGTCTTGGAACATTTCACCTGACACCCAACATAGATGTATCTTTTTAATGCAGTATATTCGGTATATATGCAGGCCTTTTTCCCACTCATCTGCAAAAATATGTATAAATAAAAACATTATTAAGGGGGAGAAATATGTTCACAGTTCTGTACGCAACTAGAGCAGCTAAAGAAAAATACCCTAAATAAATAAACCTATCTGGAAAATATCTGGTAATAATATCCGCATATATTTTTATTTTGTTTCAGTGATTATGGGCAAATATGAGGCATTACCTTTTGTAAGTGGAATATTAGGTATGCTACCGACCTAAAACTAAATCTGCTAAACAACAAGGCCTCAAAAATTTTCAGATTAAAAAAAAAGTTTTTTTTTTTGACTGATTACTGATAAAAGTGGTGATAAACGCTGTTAAATTTTTAATTAGAAGCCAACTGGAAGTGTTTTTAGTATGAGAAAGAAAGAATGGGGTCAGAAAAAGGAAGTCTGCTAGGCCTGATCTAAGGCAGCCCTGATGGGACTCGATGGATAGCAGAATGCATGCACGCACATGGGTACAATTTTTAGCACACTTTTTTGAAATAACAGCAAAGACCACAACAGGCAAAGGACACAATTATTTTAGAATACTGTAAACTACAGCTGTAGTTCAGACTTACCACTGGTTGAGTGTTTACCGGACAGATTGGTGTAGATTTACAATCAGAACACGCGCTCTTTAAAAAAACAAACAAAACAAAAAACACAATGTTACTTTTATTACGCTACTTTATTACCTTGAAATCTAGAGCCATTAACAACTCTGTCCCTCCTATATCACTACTCTGATATCCAAATACGCTCCAAATTACTCATGATAACGAATTTTGCCAAACAATACAAGTAAACAAGGTTACCATAGTAAGAGTGGTGTCATTAGTGTCACATCTGTTCTTTTGGATTTCCAAAACCTTCCCAACTCCATGAATAACACCCTTGTTGGTTGCCACTTCAGCATAATTTACCAGCGCATCATTAACGTACACCTAAAGACAGAACGGAAACGTAAAAAATGGAATGATGGGTTTAAGAGGAAATATTAACATTTTATTTTCCTGATTACATGCTGCACATGCAGCTTTTGAAATATTTTAAACATTTATTAAACCTATGGCTGGCATGCTTTGTTTTTCAATCACTATTTTTTGAAGATATTTCGTTGAAAAGTAGGGGACAGTTTTATCTCAAAGAAGCTGCAGTTTGTAGCTAAAGGTAGGAATACTAGCTTATCTAATTAATTCCCTGCATTGAAGTTATCTACCTTCTCTTGCCCCCTCTTTATAACATGTTGAGCTGATCTAAAGGGGGTTTATTTTAATTTATAAACATTATTTATTTCTTGGAAAATTCTAGTTCTGAAGCCATTCAGTCATTTTTTGATGAAACAATTGTGGCAATGATTATAGAAGATACTGTAACATCCATTAATCTGGTTTCCATCACCTGGTCGTTCTGAGTGAAAAACCCAACTTGGAATGAGAACCCCAGCATTGTTTCACGATGCATGCCATTATGGAGATCATTCTTCAGAAGTTGCTGACCAAGTATGATGTGATATCGCATTGTGTCTTCATCCTAAATCAATAACAAGGAATAAAGCCAGTCTTTAGAATAGTGTTTTTTCCCCTCTTTATTTTACCATGTTTGTCCATATTATCTGGCACGTTTTATAACTGAATAATTCAATAATAACTAATTTTGCATTTTTATTACTGATATTATTTGCAATGTATCCTTTTCCATAGGACAGATGGACATTCTGGAAAACTATGTTCTTCAACACATCTAACGCTGGGCTAGTATGAATTTATGGGTTTCCTGAAAAGGAAAATTAGGGCTGCTGACCTGTCCTGTCTGTCAGGAACACTCATATGGGACACTTGATCAGAGCTTTTTAAAAGTGGATTTTGAAAAATATGTTAAAAACTCATGGTCATCAATAATCGAAACATTCTGTTAATATCTATCAATCATTGGTTCCTTAAATATTGTTAACAGATGGGGCATTTTTTTTATGACTACAGAGAAATCATGGATGAAAATTGGTGAAAGAACATATATACCATAGTTGCTGGACTTTTGCTGCGAATATATTCGTTAATTGCATCGTTATTAGGGGCAAATACTGTATACGAATCAGCAGCTTCAATCTCTTCTGCCAGTTTGTATTCCTAAAGAGAAAAATCCAGGAATGATTAAAGTGCAATTGTATTTAATTAATTAATATGAACATGACCATGTTTTGGAAGGTGTTTCAGATTTTTTGTGTAAAGAAGCTCATAGAAAGCAATACTTACATTAACATAACTCCGAAAGATGGAATAATCAGGCATCTGGTCTAATCTAGCCATAAGGTCTGGCATTGACGACGCCATAAGAGGGAGAGGTGTCAATACCTGCAAATAGTACATTGCTAAGAATTCGTTTTGCTGGCAACATCTGCACACTGGATATTAAACATAAATGTCCCGTTAATGCTTGTTGCCTGCCTTTATTGCCTCTGGCATGGCAGTAACATATTTTCTTTGTTAATCAGTACCTTGCTTAAGTATGATCAAACGGTTTGATTCAAACCCATACCAATACAGTTCATTTGTTAAATTATTTATTTGGAAAAGTTTCAAATAGGAAAAATACAAACAGGACATCTCCAGTGATAGTGAGATCTAAACCTCGCTGTCAAAAAAGATTATTGCCATCAATTCTGTGAGTAAAACGAGTTTGCATTATAACACACACCTTGTCAATTAGATGCACAATCCCATTTTTAGCAACCACATCTCCAACGACAAAGTTTGCTCCTCCAATAGATATACTCTGGAACAGAAAATGTATTATATCCCGGATTACACTGGGGCAAATAAACTTTATAGCAGGTCATTCTGTAACAAGACTGGGCAATTGGTATCCTTTTGAGCTGCCTTTTAATGTTTTAAAGTCTGTAACCGGAAGCATTAAATGACTGGTGTGGAGTGGCAGAAACTGCATTTCAACACTAGCTGGGCAAAAACAATGACATCATCCAGAATCTAATCTGATGGCATTGAGAAATTATAATATTTTATTATACAGCAGGGGTGGAAACATTTAGCCTGGGGGCAAGTCCTAAAGTAGTCCACACAACCTATTTGTTTAACAACAGACTTAGTGTACACATTCATCAAGAAGATCCAGAATGGACCCATAAAGGAGCCAGTAAACTGTAGATTTTGCATAGAACCTTAGTTATACCAGTAACCCCAGTGGCTATATGGAGACTTATAGGTAAAACACAACAAGGTTCTTTTGATAGTGGCCCAAAATCTTTAAACTGAAGCAGCCCAAGAACAACTACACCCCCGCTTGCCAGCACTCCCCTTTTATATATGGAGCAGTAACACTTCTTGATGAACTTCAGTGGTTAATAACTCATTTTTATCATACTAATGCTTATAAATGTGGCATTAAATTGTATTTGAAAAAAAATGCCCTGATTTACCCCATTTTCATTGGAAAGATGCAAGTAATTACTACGTAGAGAGGTAGCCAGCAAGTCAGATGAAGATAAGTTCTTTAAGTCCTGGACGCGATAGACACCAGATATTATATGGTACCTGCACGGAAAACGAATAAAAAAAAAGGTTACATGGATTTTCTGTGTCTCGTCTAAAAGGTTTTAGCGAATGTAAGTGTGACATACAGTAGGAGACAGAATAGTGCAGATGGATACAGACTATGATTTCCATACGCAGACTACGGTCAGCATAAAAATAATGGCATTGATAGTTACTTTAGTAATGCTGGTGCATTTTCTTTTGCCGTCCAGTAGGCTTTGTCCTGCTGATTCATATTCTCGAAAGCTTGCACGGATGGTACTAGCACAGTGACGTTAGCTGATTGAGTAAGCATTGATAATATGGATGGGTCCTGTACAGAGAGACACAACAATTCTCTGTATTATTATTTGTTTACCACAAAGCAGTTTTGGGTATCGCCTCTATACACCTATTAAACAACACCATACAACACTGAACATGGAAGCACTTCAGATATGCAAAGGTAAGACTCTGTGTTAATCCTATTAGATTACAATACGGTGATACAACCTGATTGATACAATGATCAACAGATGTCCCATATTTTTCATTTTTTACTTTAATGGTTTTATAGTGTGAAGATGCTAAAACAGATTATTACAAAACTACAAGATTCAATTCTAAAGAGTATAAATACAATAAATTATCGGTATTTCATAAAAAACAAGAAGAAGTGCTTTTCGCATAACTATTCTTAGTTACAAAGAGCTCGAACTACCTAGAGCTCAAACTGTGATTGTTGTGTCCTATGTGATGTATAATACTCAGGAGTACTACTAGGTGGATGCACTGCCAAACTGCTATATTAACCCCTAACTCTCAGCTGTGCGGTAGCCAGGATCTCCTGTAGGCGCCAGCCATCGTGTAGACACCTTCCAGGGTATAAGGACCACGGAAAAAAGTGTTACAAGGCTATAAATCATTTTCTTTAAACTTATGTCACATCAGACATCTCTAAGTTACAATTGGAAGCCTGTACCATTAATCAGTTTTTACTTACTTGAATCTGTTTCCAGAATTCAGAAGCTTGTGGAAGGGATGAAATCACCTACAAAAAAAAGTTATTTGTTTTAAAAACACCAGTAACGATACTGATACTGGGTCGCCTTAACATGTGTTTGTCACGTGTACAATAGCATACTTTGACCATGTAGTTGAAACTTACATCTGCTACACTTCCAAAGCATGTAGTACCGTCACCTTCGTAGCCTTCTCGACATACACATTCCCACAATCCTGATGGCATTTTCTGACAACTTGCCTAGAATTAAACATGTTGTTGAATGTTGTGCAATCCTAGAGTTTCTTTTTACAAAGAATAATTGAAATAAGTTTTACTATAATAGCCCCACAATTGCCAATGTATAATGCCTATTATAACACCAATATACTCATAGAAAAATATGTAGCTTCACAAGGAACTTTCTTTACCATAGAGGTCCGTTCTATTAAAATGGCACAACTTGTTAACACGACCAGCACCTTCACACCGTTTCAATCTGCATTAACTCCTAACAGTGAAATTGCTCATTGACAAATAGTTGTTTCGTTTTGCACTCGGTTGCTACGTAAAATCAAGCAAACTCCACAAAAGGGAATGCGAGACAAAACTACAAGCCCTCTAGAAATCTAACAGGCCGAGTAACTTGGCTGGAAAATTTGACTGCCACCTCAACGGCTGTAAAGGCTACCTCAACAGTGCTTGACAGCAGCTCAACAGCTATTGAGTGTAGTTCAACACAACTCGGGATACTTGAAATGCCAAAACTTGATAACAATCATCTTAACACCATCTTTGCATCTATTGAATGGGTTTGTTACTGTTCAAGCTTGCAGGAACATTCCATTGGTTCCTATGACAATTGTCTTGTTGTATCAAAGGTGCTTTTTATATATGATTGCCGCTATGACGTGTAGTGTACTGATAAGGGGTGTGTATGACTACACTGTATCTGGACTACTTTTGTTTCTGAGGACAACTCCTGGGCTGGTATAACAGATACCGTATAAGAATGTTAGTAACATGACTGGTGAGCTGCATTTTCTACCTTCAAATGTCTAGGACTTTTTCTCCAGTATTGTTTATATATATATATATATATATTATATTGGGATAGTTTTTGGAATATTGTGGTGTCAATACATGTAACAAATGAACATATAATGCTATGAGAAATTAGAAGTCTCCATTAAACATGTTAAAAGTTCTAAAACTGAAACTTACCAAGAAATGACACTTATTATTCTCCTCCAGGCATGCATTTATTGGTTCACATTCAACACCATTTCCTCTGAATCCTTTGTTGCACTCACAGTCGCTCTATGAAATAGACAGGAATAGATAGTTCACAAATACCACCAATGCTCACTTGGAAGAATTTCCACCATCTTGCAACCACCATAATAATATTATTGACATAATAGGTATTAGTTACCAGTACTCCCCTAGCTTAAGTTTCTTCACAGCACCTAATCATATTAAATTAGCAGTAAATAAACTGAGTTTTTTTTTGTTCTTTTTTATATTTTCTTATTTTTTACCTGGCCTGGGCCAATATATACACAGGAAGCATTTTCATGGCAGCCTCCATGGGCTTGAAGACAATTATTGATCTCAGAGCAGTCCAGTCCGTCTCCTGTCCATCCAGTGCGACACACACACTTGTGTTGTGCCTGGCCCGTCTGAATGCATTCAGCCTGTTATAATACAGCAAAAGCCAAATGTAAAGCTTTGACAAGGAATGAACCTTTAAATCTACAAAGGATTAACGAAGGCAAGAACAGGAGAATTGCTTATGGGAGATTGTAAAGCAGGTGTGAGCTTTTGGCTGACATTACTCACTTTTCTTTAATGGTGTGAATGTGTGTCACCAAACATATAGATTGTGAAGCGACTTGTAGAAACAATATTTATAATCATACAAATATAATAAATTATTGAATCCTTTTCAACTGGGTCACTTCAGGGCGATGACCTAGTAGGTAAGTTGAGATTGCACTCTGATGCAGCAATACGTTTCCAAGTTGTATAGGGGGAGTGTAGCTGTAGTAAGAACCTTTCCGTGCCGTAGCTTGGTATACTTACATTAACATTGCACACCTGCCCGCTGGAAGTAGAGCAGGGATTTGATTCTTTGCAAAATGTTCCATCTCCTTCATACCCAGGCTTGCAAACACAGCTGGAAGATAAACATTTGTAAATTCATGTATGATGCTTATTAAGGCCATAACTTCCACAGGGCGAGAAGGTCAACTGACATGCTAATCCTGGCTCCTTCATGCCTTCACTTCATGCTTCCCCATACAACATTGCCTTGTGCTTCTTCTGCTTTTCTACATAAGGCAATGTATAATTTCTATGGATTAATGGTAAGCGCATGCAAAACAGACGCACATGCATACTTTAAAATTAGATGAATTTAGAAGAGCAGAAACATCACATATTCTGCAAAAACAAATTCACAGCTATATTTAACTATTGTGAGCATTACTTATTTCATTATAAGCACCCCTTATAAAGTAGTAAATGGAGCCAGTTCACAGTTACAGATAAATGTCATTTGGGTAGAAAAGTACCTTGGAGTCCCATTGCTAAATTCACAGTCTGCATGTGCGTGGCAGAAAGTAAACAAAGGACCACATGGAGTTGTCTTCTTGTCACAAAATTTCCCAGCATATCCATTCTGGCAAGAATCAGGTAGGCAGCTCCCATCACTGTCGACATGGTTATTACATCTTCCATGGACACAGGGACATTCTAGTTCCAAGAAATATAGACATAAAGAGATACATTCCAGCATCTCCATTGGCCAGAAGGATTCTTGTTTTATGGTGGTATGGCTAAGGCCAGGGCATAACTTTTCTAGATTACTTTCATGCGCCATTTATACCCATGTTTAGGTAACTGCATAATGTATATGATCACACTTTGTTAAATTGTACTAATGATTTTGAACAGTCTAGTCTGTTGTTTTTACTTTTCACTTACTAATATATAAGAAGGCAGATGAATTACGTAAATTAGTAATCTTAGTGCCAATACGCTTACCACTCAGTTGTAAGAAGGAAAACACAAAAGACAAAGTGTAACTGAAACCAAAACACCATTGTTACTTACTTTTGTCACATCTGATTCCATATTTGTTACTGTCAAAACAACGTCTACAGTCTGATCCACTGAACGCGGCTTCACAAACACAAGTACCATTCCCGGTAATGCCGTCCATGCACTGGCAAAATCACAACAGCAGAACGTCACTAAACACGTATGCATTTATATCCCGACAGTCCAGTAATAATAATATCTGGACATCTTTACAAATAAGGCTACAATATCAATATGTACTTTCTAGACTAGATTTGCTACTTCTGAGGATTGTGTCTGATTGTATAGTTTAAATATCACAATTATTACATAGTAATTACTAATTACCATTAATTATAGTTGACCACCCCCCGAAAAAACACTAATCATTAAAGTATTTTAACACCAAATTTGATCTTCAATGTCTCTGCATAACAGATCTTAGTTTCTAGGGGCATTTTGGACATATATTCATCTGCTCTGCTGTTCCACCTGCTCTGTTAAGTTTCAAATGTTTGTAACTAAGTGAAACATTGGAAACATAGTTTTAGTATTGTGAAACATTTACTTAATCATAGACTTACATAAATTCATAAGAACAGGGTCTTCTTCATCTGTACCTTAACGTGTGTCAATGTTCTTGACAGTTTTAATTGTTGATTTCCATTATTATTATTATTATCTTTTATTTATATAGCGCCAACAATTTACGCAGCTCTTAATACAATACATATATTCAAGGGGTATGGCGAGACGAGAATTGACAGACTAAGACAAACCGATACACAGGTAGAGAGCCCTGCTTGCAAGCTTACATTCTCCCCTATTGTAACAGCTCTTCAGAGTCTACTGGCCCTCCAAGAGTGTAATTTAACCCTTTTAAGTTTGTGTTTTATGGGAATAAACCATGAAAGGAAAGCTGTTCCACCTACTCTGCTGAATGTAACATATTTGTAAGCAAATGTATCAATAGATATCCCTTCTAAATTGAACAGCATGTTGGGTTTGGGATTATAGGAACAACGCAAGCACATGTACACAAGTACCTTGCTTGGATGAATACATCAACCACATTCTGGATTATTAAAGTTGAGGAAATATAATTAAGCAATCACCTATAAAATATGGCAACAACACTCATGGTAAGAACTTGATTTTGTATAATTACTATAACTAATTATTGAGTTATACGATGCCATCATATTCTCCAGCACAATACAAGGCAACAGAACTGAACAAGTTGTTACGTTGGACTCAAAGAAACCAAAGGTTAAGAGGGACCTACTAAAATGAACTTAAAATACAGAAGATAAGGTACATACCTCTCCATTGCCAGAGCATGGGTTGATGAAACCTCCTGGGCATGGAATGCAGTCTGGACCATAGAAACCTTTACAACATTGGGGTACCTGCAATGAAAACGACACTGGCTGTGATGTGTTAATACTTTTTTTTAATGAGACTATAATTATGTGTTTATATTAGTATTTCCAGTTTTCATGTTTTTGGACAAAGCCTTCCATAATGACGGGCTTCAAGCCTGCTTTTCATTTTCAAAGTAAGTAATATTAGTGCAAGACTATTGGAAAAAGTGGAGAAAGTAAGGCTTTGTAAGTAATGTATGTTTCTGGATGTATTACACACGTCTGCGGGTAGGGGGGATTGGGCAGCCTTATGGTGGAAGTGCAAACTCATTTATGCATCAGTGACCACAGCTTGATGTTTTAATACAAGATAACAGGGACTGCATAAAACACTCAAAAAGATATTTGGGTAAAATAAAAGAGAAAAATTAGAATGGATTTAAGACTTGATAACAGATAGTGAGGAGTGGAAGAAATCCAGTGTGTATGTAGATTTCTAATTTAATGTCATTATTTACCTTAACTGTTACATTGCAGTACCTAGAGCATCCAAGCAGAGAATAGTCACTATCCATTACAGTGGTTCTGCGGAAACATTTTGTGCTGAAAATACTCTGGAATTTAAAAACAAAAATTACTTAAAAAACAAACTTAGTACTGCTATTTCAATTATGTATTCTTCTAAATACCAGTAAAATAAGCAACTGTTTGCTGTGAACTCTCCAAGGCTCATTAACTTTACCAACAACGTTAGCCATTTGTGGTCCAATTAAAACATAGAAGTAAGAAGAATGGATTTTATAGACTGTAAATCAGATATCCGATTGTTTCTGTATACCAGATATACCTTGATAACAGCACCCAAAAAACACAGTTCATTTATGTTGGCCACCGGTGTATAGTCCATTTTTACTCAAGTAGGATGAATATATTGCTTCATATGTCCTATATTAGGACAACAATGTGAGTATTTTACTTCTGTGCTGTTGACATAATTTTGCTGATACTATGGAGCCTTGAAAATCGAATGCATCAAGCAACATGAACGGTTAAAGGTAGGATGGTTTGTGACTTAGCAGGCAATATTTAATTCTTTAGCTTTTTTTCTGTCTTTACTGTGCAGGGAATTCCAGAACACAGTGGGCTAAGCTTTTTAATGTACTAGATAATAAAACCTGTGGTACCACAGACACAGTGGACAGAATGATCATTCTTACATATCAAAAATCTCTTTGTAAACAACATTTGGGTTATACACGATTTTACTTGAGGGTGCCAAGCAACCCTGAGTGACAGTATAAAGAATTTTCACCCGGACTACCTTTTCAGCTGTAGCTCTAGAACAACTGACATACAATTGTCCCAGACATAACATGGGTTTGGACAAATATATTCCAGCCTTACTTAAAGCCTGAGCCTGGCTGTTGTTTATGCTCATTGCAAAACTTAAACAGACTCGAAATTTAATTCTATTAATCAAAGGGTGTCAAATTGATACAAGGAATAAAAAATTCCTCTGGAAAATTTGGCTTTTCCTGCTTATCATCGGTCAACTTGGTATCCATGCTATTGTAAACAACAGTGTCACCTTCTAGTCTATTAAGTACATCTTCGTGAAGATTGTTTTTTGGGAACAGTGCATCTCCAGGTGTAATGGAAGTGCCAAAAATTTCCACTATATTCACATGTTTAATTGTGGCATTAATTTAGCTTTAAAAAGCTGTTTGTGAACTCTTCCATTTAAAAAAATGCAATGACATACTTTGTTAGTCACTTAGTTACCCAAGTCTGTTTTATGCTGATAGAGTGATACTGAACTTCACCCTGTGAGCCATTGACAGGAAATAATAGATCCTATTTTTTAATGTCTTTCAAAGGTGGATGGGGTGGGGGCATAATGTTTGCATAATGCAAACAATGTCTGTTTAGGTTTTTTGTTGATATGAAATAGTCCAACATGAAGAATAGTAAAAAATAGTAAACATTTCTTCTTACAAGGTGTCCTGAACCCTTAGGGCATATACTGTAAAATGACATCGTGCATGACACACAGGATCCCTATGAGATAAACACAAAATGAAAACAGAAATTAGATACATACAAAGCCAGCATTATAATACTACACAAATACAGTATAGTGTACACATATGGTGCATGAGGATCAAGGCTATAATACAAACAAGTGCTGTACAAATGTTATATATATAATACATAAATATATATATATATATATATATATCAATTCTGTACAAATACAAAAACTGTATGTATTTTACGTACTCGTTGTATTTCATATCTTGTCTCATCACATCTATGTGGCAGGATGGGCAATATTGATGACGGAATAAGGACACCATCCAGAGTATAAATGCGCCCATTTTTTGCAGCAACATCAACTTCTTCAACATTTTGCCCATTTACTAGAATCCGGCCCTTTAAAGAAAGAAAGAAAAATACATGCAATGTCAAATTGGGTACCTCCAGCTTATTCATTATACACCCCACTACCTGGTACACAGGTCGGGAGCACCTGCTCATCCTGGTTAAGATGAAGTCCAGGATACCAACGTCATAAAAATACTTATCTTTAGTAAACTTTAAACTTCAACCAGAGCATTACTTTTGAATATCAGTACAATGTCGATACTTACATTGCTAGTTGTATTGAACTGGACTAGTTGGTTAGCCATGGTCATAATGCTATTTGATGAAATTATGTTGGCAACATCCAGCTGAGAAAAACACATGGAATTAATTCTTAGTAAATACTTCAAGTACTTAATATAGTATATATATATATACACACATATATACACATATACACACACACACTAATTACTGGACAAATATTGTCTTTACCACACTTCCACAACCACCAGATAAACCATAGCGCTGGGTTATTCATAAAATCACCATTAAACTACCAATGTTTGGGAGACTCTAGACATGTGCCTATCCTACCTAGTGGATAATCCACCACTGCATACTATGTGTGTAATGCACAGTACAGACACTACTCATTTTTTTTTAATCAGGGAGTATACATAATTAATATTGACTGTTGGTTCTTAGTGCAGAGCCCCATGGCCATACAAAGAGTTATAAAATCAAGGTCACAGTTATGAGTCTTTTCATCACCTCTTCCCTGCCCTTTAATCCTTCTAGCACTCCCATCTTATTACATTTTACCCTCATTATTTTTTTATTTACTTTAGACCACTTGATTTCTTAGACCTCCTTACAAGTTTCCATTTAATAACGGTATTTTACGGCAAATAGTCCCTTTGTCCCATGAGTGGATTCAGATGGACAGCCCAGACTTTCCATATCCAGTTGTGGTAAATCGTCAGGCGGTATACATACCTCAGCTGGAGTGATAATATGGTATCGTAGTAGTTCCAGAAGTTTTCGGGAGCCCTAAATAAATAAGCATTAATTGTAATTGTTTAAAATGTGTGTAATCTTCTATACAACATACATACACAAACAAGGGAGGGCTGGTAACATTCAGCCTGGGGGAAATGTAGTAAGAATATATATATTTTTTTACCTGTTTGGAAAGCAGATATTCTAGAGTTTCATTTCCCATTTTAGACAGGGGTTCATTATTAGGAACAAATATGGTATATGGTCCATCCTTCTCCAAAACTGGCCCCAAGTTTGATTTCTGTTAAATCATACATCAGCAGTTATTAAATATTCAACACTGTTATTAGAAAAGTTTGGAACTTCAAGCGTTTCTACACAACACCACTGTCTCACCTCTAAGAGCATCCTGAACGTATTGTATCTGCCATTGTCGTGTAGAATTTTCATTATTGATTCCTAAACAAGCCAACAGAAAATGTTTTAAGAAAGATGAAGCACAGTGCAAGCTACATTTAAGAGATTCTCCGCAGGTCCCAGAATGAGGAATGTCTTACCTTTTTGTTGCTCTCCAGGGTTGGTTCCACAAAGTCCATGGTTTTATCAATTATATGCAAGATCCCGTTGGAAGCAATTATGTTTTCCTGTAGTACTTTTGCCTTCTTCTTCCCTCCATGAATCCTTATCCTAAACAAGTTGTCCTGTGCACAGTACATATTCATGTTATAATGTGCACTCTTTATTTTTCACTTGAAAGATCACTTTTATGCCCATCAGCTATACATTATTTAAGTTCCTATGTTCTTACCGAATTCAAGACTGTTACATCCCCAGACTTCCCAGTTAATGTGTAAATGATATCGGTCTTATTCAATATATCAGCACTTAACTGGCCAGCAATAATGTGAAGTTTTATAAAATACAACATGTTCTCCTTGTTTGCTTTAAGATTAGTTACCTGTAATAGAAGGATATTGATTAGAACAGGTCACGTCAATCATATGAAACGTCTATTGCTAGAAACCGAAGGGCACCCAGTCCAAGAAAAATATTTTGGACTTTTACAATTGCATCTACCCCTATGTAATAATTTCTAATGTTCATATTTGACAACTCTGTGAGCTGATAATGAGTTTGCTCAACAGAATTTAGGATGTGACTAGTAATTTAATGTTTCCGTTACTGGATATCATAAAAGCACTAAATGATAATGTGTTCAATGCTCTTGGGGAGGTGGCCACAAAATCACAAGCTTAAAATACATTAAGCTGATGGGTTCTTAACCACTTTTTTCACGTTGACTATATAGGCAAAATGTTGTTGATACAAGCTTCCCTTAAGTTAAATGTAGCAGTAGGTATTTGTTAATGACTTCTACACTTCCTAAAATGATTTACCAAAATGCATTTCTTTTTCAATGATAGATCTAAAGCAAAATAACTTACATCTTTCCCTTTAATTCCTTTGTTTATTGGTACCAATACTGTAAATGGGCCCATGGTAGAGAGTGGCCATGAGTAGGCATCTTTGTAAGAGATAGAGAAATAAATGTCACTGTTACATATATTTATTTCAGTTATTTAAGGATTGTGATGTACAATTGTGGCATGGTTGGAATATTAATTTTTTAATAGACAATTGGCAAGCTAATTTCTTAAAAAAATAAACTAAAAATCATTCATAAAATAAATAATAAAATTGAATTAATAATGCCAATGCTATTAGTTGTTTTATCCATTCTGAGCAGGACATAAAAGCTTCATTTAAGTGGCATGGCTATAGGTTATATAGAAACAGTTATATTTAAACTAAACGAATAATTGTGGTCACAGGTTACTTTTAAAGAAGATACATTATAATGATATCAGCTTAGTATCTCACATATCCTCTGGGGAGACCATTAGAGCAGTGGGGACCCTAATGTTCTACTAATGTACTTGGTAGCTCCACATAGCTGTAGTTATTTTGAGGTTCACTAAAACGTATATCATAATTATGATATTATTAATTTTCTTCCGCATAATGTGTAGTTCATATAGAATTTGTTGAATGCTGCTTTCAACAAATAAGCCAAATAAATAAACATATTAACCTATTGCATACAAATGTATTCTGACAAGAACCAAGCATACTTTATTAATACACATTGCGAAGTTACAGTGTATGTAGCAGATATGTTTTCCTTCACGTATGTATCCATAATAAAAGGATGTATCTGCCGTGCATAACGCAATATACCTTTAACAGTCGGAATATTACAGAACTTGACGGTTCCGAGCTGTGCTTACCAAACAGGGATACGGCAATGGATAGTTTGCCTTGCCACTGTCCAGGTTCAGTATTAAGCTGCTTCATACGTTCCAAGATGTTCCCATAGCAGACCATGCCATCCCCAACATAACCCTGCTTGCAGGTACATCTGTAAAATACAAACACATACCGTGCAAATCACCATATCAAGAAAGTTTGTTTTCTGTAACATTAAAACAGCGTGCTATTTAAATCTACATGCTCAATGGCATTGGAACTGTTATAAGGGCAAATCAATATTATTTGAACTTAAAATCAAAGTGGGTGATTCACTGACTCTAAGTTACCGGGTATTTATATCACAGAAGCTTTATCTGTGTTTATTAATTCATCTCCATTATGTGTTTTAGGTTTTCGATCTACTCACTGGCTATAAACAGAGCAACTTCAGGTAAAACAAAGTATGGATCATTAATCATTACCATTTTCTACAAGAAGGTCTCTGTGGCGAATACTTACTCAGCCCGTCCAGGAGCAACAGTGGTGCAGTTAGCATTTTTACTGCATGGATTTTTGGTTGCGCAAACATCTACCATCTGACACCCAATTCCAGAGAGGAAGTCCTTGTACCCTTCTTTACATTCACAGTGAGACTGAAAAGCAAAATTGCCAAAGGTTTATTCTGCCAAAACTAGATGTTTAATACAAATTCTTCTAATATAAAACACGATTCAATTGCAGTCATGCTTTGATGGCCAAGTTTTATGTATGGTATTAAGTTTCACTGATGTATGGTTTGAGGTTAAATTATAA
>VKOC01002138.1:0-71456 GCA_009364415.1 Spea multiplicata | reverse complement strand
ATACGGAAAGGCCCCACATACCGGGGAGCCAGTTTCTGGGAGGGCCCCTGGAGGTGCAGATTTCTGGAGGATAACCAGACCCTCTCCCCGACCTGATAGGAAGGCGCGGGTAGGCGTTTACGATTAGCCTGGAGCTCCTGACACTGTTGTGAGCGTTGAAGTGCCTCCTCAACCTGCACCCATGTGGAACGGATCTGCTGGAGATGATCCTCCAGTGCCGGAATCCCCTGGGAAGTGAAATTATCAGGAATCATGGAGGGCTGATACCCATAATTTACCATGAAAGGGGAGAACCGGGTAGAGGCCGAGACAGCACTATTATGAGCAAATTCCGCCCAGGGTAGCAGATCCGACCAGTTATTTTGGTGGTCCGAGATGTAGCACCGCAGGAATTGCTCCAAGCCCTGATTGGCCCTTTCCGCAGCCCCATTAGATTGTGGGTGGTAGGCCGAGGAGAAGGAGAGTTGGATACCCAGTTGCGCACAGAAGGCCTTCCAAAATCTCGAGACGAACTGGCTACCCCGGTCAGAAAGTATGACTTTGGGAACCCCATGTAGCCGATAGATCTCCTTGATAAAAACTGTAGCCAACTCCTTAGCGGAAGGGAGCTTTTTGAATGGTATACAGTGTATCATTTTAGAAAACCGGTCAACAACCATGAGGATAACTGTGTTACCATTAGACAGCGGAAGGTCGACTATGAAATCCATGGCAAGGTGAGACCATGGCCTCTCACCAGTAGGTATGGGTTGGAGAAGGCCCACTGGAAGGTGACGGGGTGATTTAGTCTGCGCGCAGACTGGACAGGCTGCTACGAAGGCAACAATATCTTTGTTAATTCCTGGCCACCAGAAGAGACGGGAAACCGACCAGAGAAGTTGGTTCCTCCCAGGATGCCCTGCTGATTTAGGATTATGATAGGTGGAAAGTAACTTGGTACGCAGGTTGACGGGTACAAAACATCGCCCTGAGGGGGTTTCAGCAGGTGCATCTACCTGAGCGGCCCGTATTCTGTCCCCGAGGGGAGATGTTATGCTGGTACGTATGGTAGCCAGTACTCGGTCCGGGGGAATAATCGGACTTGGAGGACACTCCTCTTTAGCTTTCGAGAACTGTCTAGAGAGAGCATCGGCCCGGACATTTTTGGTCCCCGGCAGGTACGAGACCACATAATTAAAACGAGATAAAAATAATGCCCAACGGGCCTGCCTCGGAGTTAAGCGTTTAGCCTCGGACAGGTAGGTGAGATTTTTATGATCCGTGAGAATTAAGATTGGTACGGAAGTTCCCTCAAGCAAATGCCTCCATTCTTTGAGAGCCAGTATTATCGCAAGCAACTCACGGTCACCAATTTCATAGTTGCATTCCGCAGCACCTAGCTTCTTGGAGAAGTACCCACATGGGTGCAACTGGCTCTCAGGAGTAGGACGTTGAGACAGGAGGGCGCCTACCCCTGTCTCAGACGCATCGACCTCAAGTACAAATGGAAGTTCGGGCTTCGGGTGTACCAAAACAGGAGCTGCGGCAAAAGCGGCCTTCAATGACTCAAAAGCTTTGATGGCCCCTGGGGACCAAAGAGAGGCATTGCCATCTTTTTTGGTCATGTCCGTAAGAGGCTTAACAATAGAGGAAAAATTCTGAATGAATTTCCTATAATAGTTAGCGAAGCCGAGGAACCGTTGAAGGGAGCGGAGACCTACAGGTCGTGGCCACTCGAGAACAGACGAGAGTTTTTCAGGATCCATAGCGAAACCGACCTCTGAAATTACGTACCCCAGAAAGGTGACCTGCTTGCGGTGGAACTCACACTTCTCTAATTTGCAAAAGAGATTATTCTCTCGTAACCTCTGTAGGACTCGGGCTACATCAGTGTGGTGGCTTTCTATGGAGGTGGAATGGATCAAAATATCATCTAGGTATACCACCACACATTGTTGGAGCATGTCCCTTAGGACATCATTTATAAATTCCTGGAAAACAGCAGGGGCATTGGAGAGACCGAAGGGCATAACTAGGTATTCATAATGACCGCTCCTGGTGTTAAACGCGGTTTTCCATTCGTGGCCCTCCTTTATCCTTACTAAGTTATACGCCCCTCGCAGGTCGAGCTTTGTAAATACCTTGGACCCTTTTAAGCGATCGAATAACTCGGTAATGAGTGGAATCGGGTAGGCATTTTTAACCGCGATACGGTTGAGCCCCCTGTAATCTATACAGGGTCTCAGTTCGCCGCTCTTTTTCACAAAAAAGAATCCGGCCCCAGCAGGGGAAGAGGATTTACGGATGAACCCCCGGGACAGCGCATCCGCAACATACTCCTCCATGGCCTTATTCTCTGCGACAGATAATGGGTAGACTCGACCTCGAGGGGGTATGGCACCAGGTTGCAGCTCAATGGCGCAATCGTACGGGCGGTGAGGTGGGAGCTCACCAGCCCGGCCCTTATCGAATACATCACGAAACTCTTGATACTCCTCAGGCAAGGAAGAGACCGGAGAAGTGGTTAGCACCTTCACCACTCTCCCTAGGCATGTTTTGGAACAATTAGGAGACCATGCCAAGACTTCGGCCCTTACCCAATCAAACACGGGATTATGTTTGCGCAACCATGGATATCCTAAAACCACAGGATAATGAGGAGAGTGTATCACCTGGAGTTGAATAATTTCATGATGGAGAGCCCCAACAGCCATAGACAAAGGAGCGGTTTCATGGGTGACCTGCGGGGGCTGTAACGGTCTGCCATCGATCGCCTCAATGGCAAGTGGAGCAGTCCGAAGCTGCAACGGAATAGAGTGCTTCTGAGCAAAGGTGCTGTCAATAAAAAGGCCCGCTGCCCCCGAGTCAATGAGTGCTTCTGAAATGACAGAAATCTTGCCCCAAGTCAGACCCACCGAGACTAAAGGTTTATCCTTCAGGATATCTGGGGACGCCGAGACGCCACCTAAGGACTGTCCCCTCTGGAGCCTTAGGTGCAGGCGTTTTCCCGGACGTGTAGGGCAAGTTCGCAGCAGGTGCCCTGCTTTACCACAGTAAAGACAGAGACCCTCCCTCCTCCTAAAGGCCCTCTCCTCAACCGAGAGACGGGTAAATCCAAGGTGCATGGGTTCCATAACGCCCGAAGTGTCGAGACCAGGAGGCATGGGAGGAGAGGGAGGCACGGGTGGGGATGAAAAGCTCGGGGCTAAACGTATAGGAGGCCTCCGCAGGCACTCCCGGAAGGATGGTCTCTCACAGATTCGTGAGTCAATAAGGATACAAAAAGAGACCAATTCCTCCAAATCACTGGGAAGGTCCCGGGCCGCAATCTCATCCTTAAGTATATCCGAGAGCCCATTAGAAAAAGCAGCCACGAGAGCCTCATTATTCCAACCAACCTCAGCGGCCAGGGTACGAAACTCAATAGCATAGTCCGAAACCGTCCTTGTACCCTGCCGAATGGACATTAATCGCTTGGCAGCCGAGGCAGAGCGTGCCGGTACATCAAATACCCGTTTTAGAGACGCAACAAACTCAGGGTAATTGTGTACTAAAGGTTTCTGTGTCTCCCAAAGGGGATTTGCCCATGCCAAGGCCCTGTCTGAGAGTAAAGAAATCACGAGGCCCACCTTACTCCTTTCAGACAGAAAGGCCTGAGGTACCATCTCCAGATAGATACTGACCTGGTTCAGGAAACCTCTGCACAAATTAGGGTCGCCCCCATAACGCTCTGGAAGCGGGGCGGACCCTGTCAAGCCTCTGGCAGTATTAAAATCACCAGTGGCAGACGGAGCGGAAGCAGCAGCAGGTATAGAGGCAGCCTGTGCCGTGGGGACCTGAGCTGGCAGAACCAGATGTGCAGTACGGAGCAACAAGGTCTGGAGAGCTAACGCAAATTGGTCCATGCGTTGGTCTACCTGGTCCAGCCTGGTAAAAACATTTGGTGGATTGCCTGCCCCTTCTGGCTTCATGGCCCTTGTGTAATGTTAGGGACCAGGAACCAGACGGACACAAAACGTAAAATGCAATCACCTTTATTGTAATGACAATAGTGAACAAAGCCAAATCGTGATCCAAAAGCATATACCAAAAGACAAGCCGGGGTCAGGAACCAAGACGGGTACTCAGACAAGCCGGGGTCAGGAATACAGAGATCAGCGAAGTCAGGAACAAGCCAGGAATCAGGAGCCAGGAGGGACGTCAGAGAAAGCCAGGTCATACACAGGAATTCAGGAACACAGCGATAGCACTTGCAGCCAGAAACAACACAAGGGCAAAGAGGAAGTGAGGTTTAGCTGCTTAAATAGCCAAAAGGGGCTGGCTGTGGGCTGGACAATGGGCTGAGTCACAGGAGTGACAGGAGTGTAGCCATGGCAACCCAGCCAAGCTGTATAGCCTCCAGCAATGCAGCAGAAAAGCAGCTAGACCATAACACCGGCTCAGTATATAATGATGGGCGTTATGGTGTACTACCATCTGACTTGCTTTGTATTGATAGGAGTCATGCGGTACCACTATGTATGCCTGGCTTATTGTATAGGGATGGGAGCTATGCTGTGCCACCTTCAATGTCTGGCCCAGTATATAGTGATGGGAGTTATGCTGTGTCACCTTTTGTGTCCGGTATGCTTTATAATGTTAGGAATCATCCTGTACCGCTGTCAGCGATCTGGCTCAATAGTGATTATACTACTATATTGTTATGATATAGCTGATATATTTTTAAAAGTAATCTCTGATACTTAATCAAAATCTCACATTAGCACAAGCTTCCCATATAAATCACAGGCTCAAAAATAAATCAGGGTGAAGATTCCTATGATTATATCATCCCACTCAGTAGTTCCGCCTGGGGTCCATATATCCTATTAAGAAAATACATTAAGTGTCAAATTTATGTAATTACAGGAAGCAATATGTATCTCAAAATACATAAGTCTATATTGGAATATGCTGGCCACATATAAATATGCTGGTATAAATATGAAAGTTGACAAAACCAAAAAAAGTAAAATGAAGCAAAATTGAGAACAATGCCAGTCTGCTTTGTCGACGTGCATCTGTCACCAATTGGACTCCATTAATGAAACAGTCCTTCTATTTCTGCTACCTATTTAAAGAGTCTACAAACATAACATGGAAATTATTTTATGGATATATTTTTCTGTTGAGATGTAAAATCCATAGTGTGGGGGAAACATGATGTTTTTAGATCTTTGTCTGTCCTCTGAATTATTAAACCCTAGGTAGCCAGGATTGAGCCCCACAGAAGTAGGCCAGCTTTCAATTTTATTATTTTTTTTTCTGGTATGTTCATTTAGACAATTGCAACCATGTAAAAATGATAACTCCTAAGTACATGATGCCCTCGATAATATATATACAAAATGGCAAAACCACATTTGTTATACCAAGCGTAGATTAATATTAATATACCTAAGAAATTATAGCATTTAAGATGTGATACCTTGTTGGGTAATGTGGAGACTCACATAAATCTCACCACAAGTCAAGATAATTGCAGGTAATAGATGTGTTAGATGCCATAGCAATACTAAATTCTTTTTTTGTGTGGGAGAATGAAGTGGAGTTCTTAGGCAATATTATGCATAATTTATCAAACTGTACAGGTGTTGCGAGAAAGTATAGTAAAATGTGAAAGTTAAAGAAAATATGAAACATTTAACTCTATTGAAAACATTTTACACTCATTTTTTAACATAATGGGTGTTCTAGGTATGCCTAAAGAAGACTTTATGCTTTTATATTCTACACATTTTCTGCATTATCAGAGCTAAATAAGTAAAAGGTAGGTATCCTCTAGAAAGTTTAGGCAAGGAAACTACATGTGCCAAGAGGCAACACATCACGTCAGAGACTGTTAAGAAGCCACACATAAATTTAACCTCTCACTCCACTTACACATACACATTTATGCTCACACACTTAGGCATTCATGCTCACACAAAAACACATCCACATCCACATCCACAGCAGGTAAAATCAATAAATCTTAGTAGACCCGTTGTTTCATAATATAATGTGAACGTTTAATCAAATAAAAACAAGACAGAGCCTTTTAAAATATTTGTCCAGTTATCAGTGCCTCATATTGTGTCACATGACAATTAAGCATTGACCAGAAAAATAAGATGAATACGGCAAAATTTTACAGGAATAAAGAATTATTTCTACAAAAGTTTTTTCTCGACATTCTCCAGTATTAGAAGTAATATTTGCATTTGTTAGCTTAGTTGTAAACTTGTTAAATTTAACAGAGTGGATGGCAATTTTAAGCTTAGGGCATTCTTATCCCTCACGGTAGCAGCGAAGAAAAAAAAGGACTTGTAATTAATTGTGGCTTCACCATTTATTTTTATAATATGCAAATTTAGCAGTAATAGCCAGAAGTGACATTTATGTCTTAAATGCTCTTGTGAGAGCTAGCCTTTTGTTTTGTCTAAGTTTATTTCACTGAATTGAATATATGAAGGTTAAATACGGGTGCCTTATCAAGAGAATTTCCTTCATTTTTTAATACTAGTACAATATGCCTTTTCAAAAATTTGAATTATACATCAATGCAGAATCCTTGGATTCTTAACGGTGCAAGCGTGCCAGCACTCTCACCAAGTGCCATTAAACTAACGCGCTCAGCTCAGAGCTCAGTCCTTGCTTGCTCGCAGGGTCCAGACTCTCATAAGACAGCTTGCTCTCTTGTGCATCACCAAAAATGGAGATGTATTATGGCATCTTAAGGGTCACCCTGCACAAAATATAATGTAATAATGTATAATATGAAATTTAAAGGGACAGTCTAATCTAATTTTTTTAGACATTGTCTAATGCATATTGAAGTCTGTGTTGCATTGATTCCACATCTGTGGTTACATTCTTTAGAGGCGTCAGAAAACAAAGCATATCTCTGCTTCTCTTCTTTCTTCTAGCAGCCCTACAAAAACAGTAAGCACAATGTATATTTAAGTACACTTACTGCACATGTAGGATTGCCATCAAAGTCAGCGGGAGCTCAGCTCATTGACTATTGACTTCAATGCGAGTGCCAAAAACGCATGTGCAGGAAGAATACAAAAGTACATTCCTGCTTTCAGTTGCGGAATCTTAGAGAATGAAGAAAATCAAATAAGAGTTTAATTTTCTACCTACAATGACTAAAGCATTTTCCAGAATATAGTTCTTTAACGGATTCTGAATATTACCAATCCTCATGTTCTAGAATTAATAAACTAGTTATGATTAATTTGTGCCAGTATCAGGGTATGGAGTGCTCGGTACTTGTTATGTGATAGTCTAACTAGTTGGTGATTATACCATCAAGAACAGTTGCTGTTGTTTCTGGAGATCTAGTTTAATGAAGACTAACACGTCTTACCCCTGATCACTCTGTGCGCAGGTATGTGTTAAAAGTTAAAATGGCTCTATTATCAAGTTATCAGGATCAGAGGATCCCCATAGCAGAATATGAGAAGGTAAAACCTGACCTTGCTGAGTAGAGACAAGGTTATGCAGAAGTAGGAGGTTTGAGATTTCAAGTCATCTCGGTAGGGGTAGGTCCTCAGGAGACAGGGCATACCGTTTATAAGGTTGTCACTTTTGATTCTGTCCTCAGGAAAACATAATGCTACCCTCCCACCTTCTGAGGCATGGACAATAGATAATTCTTTTGTATGATGTCTCCTTGTCATTCAAAAGGTTGGAGAGCGGGAGGCCTTAATCCATAGGTAAATACTCATGGTCTGATGACCTCTAATTGTTTCCAATGTATTGTTGTGTATGTTGTGAAGCTGGTGGTACTTGGCAGATCACATATGGTAAAGGTGGTTAAGGACAGTGGTGCTAACAAGAGGAATGCTTTTATAACTTTGGTAGGTCAGAGATTGAACGTTAGCTGAAATGTTTCAATCTTGTGTACTGCAATATTGAATAATGCAAAGCTGCTTTCTGGAAGTAAATATATTCATGTGTTTAATAAAACCGGTCTCTTGTCATTTTAATAACCTCTTCTTCACAAAAGGAAGATGCCGAAATCTTAGGAACACAGTTGAATGCTGCAAAATGACTTCAAGAAAAATAATTTTGTATATTTGTTAATGAATTAAACCTCATTAAACAAGAGTTTATCTGTGTTTTTATTTTTTAAAAGCTACCTAAACAACAATAATACTTCATTCATGCACTTATGTATTATGAATTATATTTGCATAACACCCATTTAGAAGAGGCAATGTCATTCTTAGTTGATTCCACAATATTTGTGTTTAAATTAGCCAGACAATGCACTGCATTGAATAGTATCAACTTGATTTTCTCATTCTACACTCTCTCTTCTAACATGGTAATTGCCATTGTCTTTAAATATTAGCTATTCTTGCAAGCCATCTGCAATCACTGACCAGAATTTTCACAGTGTGTGCATTATAAAATCAAGCTGCCATTCACACATCAATTTTATTGGAAGCCAAAAAATAAGTTTGGCTTTGTGGTGAGAATGATGCCCACGGAGGGGCCAGCATGGGCTATAGTGGGCCCTGACTGTTGTGCAGAGGAGGGGTAGGCTTTTTGGCAGGTATTTAGGGGTGGAGTTGGGGGTAGATTATATAAGTGGCTGTTTTCCCGGGCTTGGGAACCATTTTGTGGTCAGTTTACCAGGTTGCCTGTATTACCCTCCCTTCAGTTATGTTTGTATTCTAGCTTTGGGTTTGTGGTATTTGTCACAGTCTGTGGGGTGGCAGCTTGCCAGGTATCCAGGGGGTTAATATGGTGGTAAGAGAATTGTTGGTGGAAAGTGCTGGGAACCACGGGTCAGGGTGGGGCATCCAGGTATGGTACCTGTATTACTTGACAAGCTTTGTGTGTTTATTGTGTTTATTGTATATATTTACATGTTGGTGTTTTGAGTCATTGTCCTTGTTAATGCACCTATGTTTATTGTTCCAGGTTTTGGCGTGCCTTTTCTTATCTATATTCAATTGTGTGTGGTGTCATTATTAGGGTTAATGGGGGGGACAAGCCTGGCCTGGAAATCGAGGCTACAACAGTCACAGATGATTTTTATGTCCATCTACAATGTGTCTGTCTTTCCATCTATCTATTGGTCCGCCTATCTGTCCATCCATACGTACAAGATATATGATAGATAATTATCTACTATTAATTCATGCAACCTTCCAATTAGAAAAATATCTTATTGAGTGTGGCATTGCCACCGCAAAAGCTCATTACAGACAGTAAAACTTTTCAAAACAACATATATAAATACCTAGGAAATAATTAGACCTTTTCTGAATTGATATGGTTCTTTGAGCTACTGCACAGGGATAATGCTGAAAATCCTAATTATTTTAGGAGGAGGGCTTTGTATTAAAATATACAAAATGAATACAAACACTGCCTCTATAATCATTAGCATTAATTGAATCTGTATGAGGCTAATTAGGTTTTAATTAGTGGGATATGTGGATAGATGAGGGGGATCTCACGGAAAGGATTGGGGTGAGAGACCCAGAAAGTGAACAGCACAGGGTGTCCTTGGTGAGAAGGGCAAGGGATAGCGGAAAGAGTGCAGAGTCACACACAAGAGATTTGGAAGTAAAGGCTAATAGGAGCCCAGGAAGATCTGGAAGACACACATCAGAAGTAAAGCCATGTAGAGCTTCAGGTCCATGCAGCAGCCCAGCGACATTATACGCGATATGGGATGGGACACGTGCAAAGTCACTGTAAACCTGTCCATATAGACAGAAGGACTATATTTTAGATGGTTCACTGAATTAAGTCGATTGATACTAAACCTGGTTAGCAAAATAATCTGTAATATTCAACAGAAATATGGCTTTAATCCCACTATGAGCACGCTGTCACGGAGTGTATCATATAACCTTGTGTATTCTGTTTTGTCTATTTTTTTCAGCCAAACAGCATCACTTGCCATTTGCTCTTCTGCTGATGCCGCAGTCCCTTTCATTGTGAGCAGATTTCTTTTGTCATGTGTCTGTCTCCAGCTGCCTGTAATGGATGTGATTTTTAATCTCTCCAATGCAAGGTTTTTCTACTCCCCACAGAGATCGGAGTGTTATTCTGGAGTTCTGTTGCTCTTCTTCAAATGTAAAAAGCTCCATGCAGTACTAAGCACATTATATTACCCCGATATAATATTAACGCTAAGGACTGTGATTACAAACGTTAAAAAAAAAAGATTATCGTCGTTAGAGGGGAGGGCAAAAAAAAGCATTAGAAATAGCAAGAATTTTTTGTTGCTCTCATACTTCAGATTTTAGAGATAAAGCACTGATATCTGATTTAAGAGATAAAAAAAAACTCAGTGGATTTGAGTTGTAATAAATGTTTTTAACCAAATGTGAGTGGGTGGCTGGTGTGAATTTTTTTTCTTTTTTTTTAAACTGCAAACAGCAACCCTGTTGTGAACCAAACAGCTGTGTGCAAAACACAGGTGTGCAAAGACAAGGGCTATTCATTCCTTTCCACGGTAAGCAGGCCAAGTTTTTAACGGCTACAACTGACCCTGTAAAGCTTCCAAGAAGGTAACTGATGGTTCTCGTGTCATCCGTCCTCTGGAAGGGTAAACGTCATGCTTACTGCTTGTCGCAAATAATAAAAACTGCGTGACATGAAAAATATCGTTTTTGAAAGTACCATTATAACCCTCGTAGTCAGATCCAGAATACTTACCTTACTATTAATTATTAGAAATGACTTTCGAAAATGATTTATATCTGAACGCAATGTATGGAAGGAAATGTCACTGCAACGTGTCTGCTCCCTAATAATCGCATAGGTTATGATTTACAGTGAATATAAGGCCACCCGAAAAAAAACGTAACGCAAGATATTTTGCTGCCATTTTATATAAAACTTTTTTTTTCCAGAATTGTATGAGTAAAAGCTACAACACTGACTCCAAAGCATCTATATTCACCTCTATAAGTTTATATATTCATTCTTTCCAAATGGAATCCTTTCTTAAAAGAAAGTTTTTTTTAAATATATAAGACGCAAACACTATATGAACTACTTTTACTGAAAACGAGCCATTCCCACCGTGTTTTTTTGTTTCTTGTAGGTTTAAAGGATGACCCGGTGTCCTCTGAATATTCCTTTTATTGAGAAGATCCCTGAAAAAGAAGTATTTAGTGACCAGGGAAATACCGTATTTCCCTCTTATCTGCTTCTTTTCTAAACTAACTAACAAAGACGGTAGGTTTTGTAGATATCGTTGGGTGCAGACACATAAAAGAAATATAGTTTAATTACATGTATTGTAGCAAAGAAAAAGGGCAGTCTAGAAACAATAAAGAATACTTTAAAAGTGGAAACCCATACACAGCGTTTATACAACGATATTCCTCAAAAAAACAATAAATATGACAGTGAGCTAAGTCTGCTTCCACAATTTTGAACAAAAAACATATAGAATACATTCATTCTATAGCTCCTGTGGCTTGTGACATTTGGCCTTGGATGTATACGAAATCTTGAGGCCTAGTAATGTAGTATTTGGAAGCACAAGGCTAGCAAAACAAGGAGAAATTCTGAGAGGTCATAATCTAAAACTAGTGAGTCAGAGGTCTAGATGTGATGTAATACATTTGACTCGATGCAGGTTACTCAATTCAGTGTTAGACAAAGGCCCAACATAAAAAGAACGCAGAAAGGATAGCGTCAATGCATGAATGCTGCATAAATCCCTCATTACCTTACACATCCCAATGCGGACACGCAAGTAAACAGCAGAAAGGTTTTCATATTGACCCAAAATCTCTAAATCAGGGCAGCCCCGGAGGCAATTTCTGTGCTCGGAAAACAAAGCTGTTTTTAGTTCAGTAATTAGGTCGCATCCAATAATGGAAAAAGTACTATATGAGTTTGAAAAATCTTTTACTCATCTACCAAAGCAAATGAAAAACCTGCTAAACCGATTCTAATTTCTGTCTTTTTTAGCTTAGTTTTTATGTTTTTTGCACGTTATAGGGCGTTTTGAAGTCATCTAGTCAAGGCTTAGAGATAGTTTCAGGCATTCCCGTGTGTGAAAGGCAGAGCCTTCTAAACGTAGGACTTGACTACATTTCTTTCTCAACAAAATACTTGGATTGCATTTAAAGTGTTTATGGCATCTAGAATAAAATATCACGATCAGGTGGTGACATGGAAAAAAGTAACTGTTTGTCACCGCGGACATTCAGAACTGCTGAATTGGTAACTAAGAAAAAAATCCAGTCTCCTGGATCTATAACCGTGGCAGAGAAGTCTATAGTTGGGTGTCATTACCTGGGCATGAGCTAAAATTCTTGCTTTGTTTTGTGTGCATTATCATTCTAGAAACCCAGGGATCTCAGATTTTAGGCATTTTATGCTTTTTTGGTTATGAGCTCCTCTATTTTTGTATATTTTTTGTACCGTGCATATTTGCAGGTTCCAACCAAACGTTAGGGTTGAGCGACCCTAACAGACACGGGAGCCTCATTAATGGTGTCCAAAGAAGATTTTAAATTGCTTGAGAGTCGCGTTTGGGTTAAAATGCATAGGAATCCTACTGATTCAACTTCTTGGTAACCAATATAGCCATGAAAAATTAGATGGGGCTCGCCAAACTTGGGGTACTTTGATGTAGTGGCGGGTTAAGCAATAAATGGCCACATAATGGCAAAATCCCCAATATTTATGCCTTAGGTGGTATTCGCTGGGCATGCACGGAATTCTTGCTTTGTTTTAAATTACATAAGAAACCTTGTAGAATATATCTCTTAAGTGATGGTTGCTTCATTCTGGAAAGAACAAATCTCTTCCTTTTTCCCTCTCTCTTTCTGTAGAATACCCCATTTATTTTCTAATTCCTCTCATTTCTGTAACAGCTGTGCTAAGGGGCTGCTATTTTAGTTTTAGTTTTGTGCACTAGCTTTTCTTCCTTTTGGCTTTTCTTCCTGCTCTGATAAATAACAAACCACAGCTGGTGCCGCTAGATTTTTTTTTTCTGTCTTTTTTTTTTCCGTAGGTCTGTTCATTTGCAGAGTTCTCGTTCAATAGGTAGAACAATGGTTGAACTGAGAGGCTCTCATTAAGCGAAGCAGAAATAAATGAACATTAAGAAGGCAATTGGAAAATGTATGTCTGGTCTTATTGAAGATAAAAAAGATATGTTCCGTTGCAGCGTGTTTGCTGCTGATATCTCTAATTCAGATATTTTATGGTGAGCATGTGTGCATGGTGTGGCATAGTTTTATAAGGGTCTACCCACTAAATTGCCTGCGATTTAGCGAAAAATAAGAGTTTACTCACACAAATTCTACAAATACCCAATTCGCAAATTCACTAAAGTTAGAGTCAAATTGAAGTGACTCACGCATTCAATTAAAATCGAATATATATCACCATACTTGGGAATTCTCAGAGAGACTCTGGGTGAAGCGTTGCTTCTCAGGGGTCACTGCAGGCACTCCCCACCCACTTCCCCTCCAAAAAAGAGGAGCTGCCCAGTAATGTCACCAGGACCACCCACAATGTCAGCGGGGAAGCGCCCATTGACATCAGCAGGTCCACTTCCAACATTAGCAGGACCTCCGTCCCGCATCCCACCAGGGGACCCAGAAAGTTCCCAGGTATGTATATCGCTTGCAAATTACTCCTTCCATTTAACAGGAAAAATTGAAAGAAATAATTAACTTCACAATTTAAAAAGTGAAATGGGGGTCCAGGGACCCCCTATTATCTAGGGGAGGCTGAATATTTATTTTCACCCTGTCCACTTAAAAAAAACGATTATAATTACCAGTGTCAAGGATGGGCCCTCCAAAAAATTAACGCATAAAAATTAAAGACACAACACAAATCAAAAATAAGAATCTTTTCCACACCCAATGGCAGCAGATGGGAAGGCACAGGGCAGCGAGCATTGGATGGTAGGCAGAACATGGGTGGGGAGTGGGACATCCTAAGTGGAGAAAGAAGAAACTGGCCCAAAGATCCAGGGAAGCAAGGCTTTATCCAGAGACTCTGGGTTAAACCCAGAGAGGTATATTTATAACCTTTGACTACAGACTTTATCTTGTTTAGGAGGAACAGTTCCTCTTTAGGACTCCCCGATGTCCCTCTTTTCCACCATCTCAGCACGTTAGCTGGGTACTAGCATTCTACAGACTTAAAAGTCACAATAAAGCCACATAAAACGGCTTGGTAAAGTCCTGACCATCGCATCAAACCACATCCCCTAAATTTGAATATACTTTCATTGTCCTTTTGTCATTATTTGTCCCATTCCGCCCAACATTTCAAAAGATCACACATTACTTAAGTCATCAACAGGTTTTTTCCAGGTGGAAAGAAACGTAACAGGATGTGTCTTGGAACGTCAGGCCGCTTCAAAGACAACTGTTATTTCTTGTGAGTAAAGATATTCCGTTTGTGGTCGTTAAATTGATGACTTGAAATTGAGCAGAAGAATGAGAACTGTACGTGGAATTGTTACAGTAGAGCTTTTGGAAGGAAAGGGAAATTTAGATTGGCTTCAAGATTTTGTAATATTATAAAACAGCTGATTGGTATGTAAAAAATGTTTTATTTTATATATATACACAGTTAGCGGCATAAAAGGATCATGGAAACCGGCTAAGTTTATATTTGTCAGGTTGACGCCTAACAGGAGCAAACAGAATGAAAGGAAGACAGAGTTTGAATGGATGCAGACATAGCGATGAAGAATCTATTTGTTCCAAGTTATTCTTGTGTTATCTACTGTTTGATGTCTGCGTGAGAGTATGTACATGTATTCCTAGAAAAATATCACTTTCTGAATTTTGTTTAAGATGCAATAGCGGGGAGCCCATCAATATTAAAATTGTGACAAGTTTGATCATAGTTCACATAGTGTGCTAATATTTGTGATGAAAATGAAAAACACTCCTAAAGAGCCAGTGATGTAAAGATACACCCATTGTTCCAAAACACATCGAGACACTGTTACAATAAAGAGGTATCCCTTCTTATGGAATAAAAACGGTTCACCCAGCATGGTTTTTTGATCGCTGCCACCGTATGGATCTATTGAGATCTGTGTGCAAGCTTAGTACGTGGATTCTCAATGCCCTAAAAAAAATATACGTTTCTACTGTGAAAGGAACATAGGTATATCGACAAAAAATAGTCATCCAAACCCATAATACACTTGTAATATAGGGACAATCATCATTTCACCTAGTATAGACCACAATCACTGGCAGCCTTGATTCAATGGTTTCGGAAACCTTCCCTGCTGTTGTGTGGAGCCTGGTTTATACAATAATACATTTCTGCACCATAAATTACTCGTGGCTATGGTATTCGGAGGATCTGTTATATAGTTGTGTATCTCTACACTAAAGGCTATTACTGTAAGAATTGTGGAGCGATCTGCAACAGTTATTTATGCAATAAAAACACTTTAGTTAATGAAAGAATACTGAAAGTTATCCGAAATTAAAGCTATTAAGAATAGAATATTTAAGAAACACATTTCAAAAAAATAAAAATACATTGGATTAGTGAAGGATGTGATTCCTCGTTATTTCTGTTCTGTAAATATCTTACATACATGCTGCACATATTACATGGACAGAAGCCCTAGAGATGTTGCGGAGGGGGTTATAGGTACAGGTCAGGAGACATACATATCAAGGGTTGTCTGTTATTGTGAGATGGGGCTAGCCATGCATAGGGGGCACAGGTAGCCAGCAGGGAGTATGCGCTATTGGTGTAACCTGGAGGGAGCGGGAGTATTTTGTTTGGGAAGCGGATGTTACCAAACACAGATTCTCTATCCAGAGATTGAAAATCCTTTACCCAGAGACTTCACGTGACACCTGGCAAGATCCCAGGTAGTGTCAGGAGTGCAAATAAGACAGAGTGGAATGAGAAAGTCCTTTCCCCAGTTGTCAGCTTACTGGTAACAGACCAGCTGCCTGCCATCTGTATTTTCTTGGTATGTGCGGTGTTGGGTGCAGGGTCCTGAATATAACTTTCAGGTTCTAGATTTTTTACCTCGCTTGTAGATTGTACCAGGAGCCCATTTCAGATAAGGGAGGGAACTCTGCATTCTAGGAGCCTCTGGAGAAGGTGATTAAAATCCTGGGAGTCTTTTACTTTTAGCACCACAGAGCTGTCTTTTGTTGGTGGAATGTTTCTTTATAGGTCAATTGCTTGGAACCCTCGCTATGAAAGTATTAATTAATAGGTGGGTTATTGTTTGTACTTTAAGTAAGACAGCGTAAGATATATCTTGTGACTACTTCTTTTCAAAGAACGTGTGGTCTGCTTTCTGGGTGGGTTGGTTAAAGGGGCAATGGAACTTGACGTATACAAAAGTCATGTATCATTTGTAGGTACACAGCTGTGAAAGCGGGTCCTGTCACCCAAATCCTACATTTTATGGTTCTATACACTTGATAACCTAATTAATCAATCAAGAGTCTTTATAGATTAAAATATGCAATACATGTCCTGAATCCTCCTGTCCTTATATGCTAATATGAGCACTAATGTATATAATAAAGAACTCACAAGTAAACGTATAATGTATTACATATGTGCTAACGTATAAGTCACATTTGCAAACTTGTCGAGTTTTGCTTAATAAAATGAATGCACACGGTAAGGGAAAATATACATGTATATCTACAAATACAATTAATAATATTAATAGTGAAATAATATAACATGTACATGGTAAATGTAGATATCTGTGTATATATACAACTACATATCTACTATACAGATATAATTAATAATATTAATTAATAATCATTCACCATTGTGAATTTTGTTATGAGAGTTATGCTCTTTCATGTATAGATACATAGACAGATAGGGGTCTCTGGGCCTGTCAGGGGAAATCAGAGGATCTCCCTAACCGACCCATGATCTCCACTTCCCACAAAGGCAGAGAAGTTCCATGAAAAAACGTGACTGTTGGGAGGTATGATGTAGATACACAAGCACTTGACATTAATGTCAATTTAGAGCAAATGTTCTTTATTTCGCACAGAATTTGTCAGGCTGACCTGCAGTAGGTAAAATGAATAGTTGGGTTTAGGTTTTAAAGGGACAATGGGGAAACCCTATATCCAGCCCCACATATTTCATTAAACTTTACAATTTTCTATTTTTTATCTGTATCGTGAAAATTGTTACATCCACTAAAAACAAGTAAATTTAAAAAAGAGTGACATCATGGGAAACCTTTTTAAAAATTAAATTACATTACATTTATTCATATAGCGCTAGCAGATTCTGTAGCGCTGTAAAGTCGCAGTAACACTACTTAACACGCAAGCGTTTTCTACCATTAAAAAGAAGATTTAGCCAGGCTTTGCTTAATTCTCCTCAACTAAATTTATATAGGGCGGTATTAAATATTTAATTAGTAGGTCATGATGGCAGTTATTAACTAAAGTTATATTCTGAAGCGTACACTGCATGGAACTGCACCATGCTACTATGTTTTCAAACAAGTTTCTAGCCCTTTTTGGGTGACATTAATGAGATAGTTGGCTGGTGTGGAGTTGTGTTAAATCTGTCAATTTAAAAGTCAGTAACATGAATGTAGGTATACATCATAGGTTTTTCAAAACCGTGTTGATAAATTATCATACCTGGGAACTTCTCGGCTCTGGCTACTTGGAGCCTTCCCTTGCGGGACGCTGCCAGGACTGCACACTGATGTCCCGCTGACGTCGGCGGTCCTGCTGACGTTGGTGGGCAGTCCTGCTGACATCGGTGGGCAGTCCCGCTGACGTCGGGGGCGGTCCCAATGACGTCGTAGTCAAGTACAGAGAGTAGGGCTACTAGATTGCCCAAAAGGATGATCTGCCTTTGACCCTGAATAGCAGTTAGGTCACCTAAAATCTGATATTAGTGATGCCTGCGAGGGGCATACCGGGATTGTTTTATAAATACTGAAGGCACTTTTTGTTATGTACTCCACAAACTACCCACTCACAATCAGCCCTATCATTTCATGCATTTTCTGCTGCCCTAGGTGCCCCCAGCAACTCTTCTTATAGGCAATCACTTGGTAATAAAGAAGAACAATGACACAAGATGACACAACCCCCTACAAGCCCAGCGCCATAGGCAGCTGCCTAATTTGCCCGTTTGGAAGGGCCGCCCTGTACCCACTTCCCTCTATAACACTCTCCATGCTGTTAATAATACAATTAGAAACACTGAATGGCTATATTTGAAATTCCTGATATGTATTTATTACCCTTAAACAAGTGTTAAGGGGCTATTTTCCCCGCATACTTTACATAAATAAATACTTGAACTCTACTGCTCATATTGTCATATGACTGTGAAAATTAGTGAATTTAGGACACTTTTGCTGCTCAAAAAAGGCATTCAGGGACTTCCTGCTATATGTTGGCTGGAAATCTGCAAGACTAAAACAGCGTGAGACTAGTTTAAAAAAAATGAGAAAAATATGTCTAATTCTAATATGTATCATGGAGCAAACAATTGTAGTTCTGGGCATGGATTCATATAACACTGTTTATCTGTTTTCCAATGTTTTAAGGCAGTTTGGCTTTTTTGTCACAATCTGGGACCCATTTAGGTTTGTTAACCACAGAGAGCTACAATTATGCATCGTGAATCCTTTTGTTGATATATCCATTTAAGGATCATAACCGAGATCATAACACATTAAGCAGCATAAACGAATTTAATGTTGGAATCGCTGAAGTGCTTTCCTTTTCAGAGAGTGGGATAGGAAAGAAAAAAATTGAGTACAGTAGGACCATTCAACTGGAAGCCAGTTTGGATATGAAGCTGTCAGTGGCTGGTTTTTACAACAGAGGAGCCACTTAGTCTGGGAACAAATCGTAATTCATAGCCAACGTTGGTCCAAGCCCAAGAAGGTTTTCGAGAAATGTGTCGTTTTATTGAAAACTGATCTTTTAAAAGCTGTTGTCAAACAGAAATACTTAATCACAAGGTTCTGGTGCAGCTGAAAACAACTTTTCATGTCTGGACCCAATGAAATTCCGTAACAATACCATATGAACCAAATATTTCAAGTCATTATATGCATTTAATCATCATATCTTCTTTCACTTGGACGAGAGTACCAAAGCATGTTGTTGAGGCCCCTTAATGATCACTGTTCTACATATGTTCTCTAACCCTTTGCAAATGACAACACGGAAATAACATTCTCGAAGTAAAGCATGTTAACAGATAGCGATAAGGACAGCGTGGGGTTTATAGATACGAAAGAAGCCAAAAAGCCACAGATTTCAAATGCAATTAACATCTGAGTACTTTATCTGATTAGACCTACGATGTGATGATTGTCTTAACTAAAATGAAAACTTTTCTGCAATGATTTGATGTCAAAGCTGCTTAGTTCTAAAATATACTTATGCAAAGGCAAGGAATCAAAAAGTGAGCCCATGTAACAATGATTAAAAAATGATAAAAAATGATAAAAACCTTTTACTCGAAGTGGCACAGTGGGTAACGGCTGGGTTCACTCCCTTTACCAGCTTTTACAAGAGAACACCTGGCAGTGCTGTCTGTCCGAGTTTAGGAAGCAGCCACCAGAAATATAAGCAGCTATTAAGCCAAATGACAGAGTTCAGTGAAGCAACTAAATTTGCTTCACTCAACTTTGAAAATAAAATTGCCCCAACTCTTTGTTATTTGGAATTTGATATAACGCCACATAAAAGGTTACGCTACAAATAAGACCAGATAGGCCTAGGTAATATTACTTACATATGTCTCAATTGTCTTATAAATAGTTGTTAGTGGAAATTCTCCACCTGGACAAAAGATGATTCCTATGCCCACCATGTAATGTCTTTATTAGTGGTCTTGCAGTGGATCTTGAAAGCCATGTGTCTGGGTTTGCAGATGACACAAAGTAAGGTAAGGTAATCCAATCTTAACTTGACATTCCCTGCAAGGAGATCTGGACAAATTGGAGGACTGGGCAGACAGGTGGCAAATGAGATTTAATGTTGAGAAAAGCAAAGTTATGCATTTGAGGAATAGAAATAAATTTGTCAAATATACCTTAAATGGGGTTGTGTTAGGGAAATCAATATATGAGTAGGACTTGAGAATCATTTTAGACAATGAACTCAGCAGAAGTGTTCAAAGTCAGTCAGCAGCTGCAAGGCCCAGTGAGATCTTTAATCATTGTTACACGGGCCCCCTTTTTTTGCATATGCCTGCTATTTAATACACAACTTCTGGCATAGCACAGGGTTGGAATTGCGCGGGTCTGGGCATCCCAGCTCCATACAAGCTGTTTTAGTCTTGCCAGATCTCAGTAGTGCGGGTTTGGAAAAGCTCTGACCCATGCAGCTAAATCCTGTCCTTAGATTCCGTTCACACCGTGAGCTGATGCCCTCTACCCCACAGAAAGTACAGAAAGCAAACTAAAATATACTTATGCAAAGGCAAGGAATCAAAAAGTGAGCCCATGTAACAATGATTAAAAAATGATAAAAAAAATTACAATCTTTTATCTGCATGTCACCACCTAGAATTTGTACAGTTCTCCAGTAAACTTGCACGTTGGGGCCCACTAATAGCTAGCCCTTAATTGTATAGTGTCATTTATTTTTGTTTGTTAAAGTAAAAAGAGATAATATCCTGAAATGCGCTTATAGATTGCCTAATTTCAGCGATCTGCAAAAATGTACATTTTATTTTTGTATTATTTTTAAACGATACAGAAATCCTTTCCTGAAAACCATTTTACTTCATGTAGAAGTAATGTTTTTGAATGCTTTATTAATGTGCTTAGAAAAAGCATAATCTTTTCTGTGCTTAATCCAGATGGTGTTAGAGCCACATGGTATGAAATGTGAGAGGTTAAATCCTTTTTACTGTACATTATACTAATTACTTCAGATCCACAGTGGTCCTGGCACATATTCAACGACATGTCTATCCGCCTCGAGTTTGGCAAAACACTCATTTATTACTGACATGAAGGAACTTTACAAAATATTAATCTAAAGTTATTAAAAGAAAATATTAGAACACTTGTATGTCGAAATAACAAATCTGACGGCAGATAAGAACTGGCTTTTTCACTTTGGTGATAGCTATGGTAAAGGTTCAAGGTTATTTATGAATCTTTTTGCAGTTCAAGGTGTATAGATTTTTTAAAACCCTACTTAATTTGCCACCACTACAACTTTAGTGGTAATTTATCACATTGGGGTCAAGCTTTTGATTGTTATGTACTATGTGTTATGTCATCGTTGATGTCAATGATTCAACCCTTGCCAAGCTTGGTGGACTCTCTTTCTGTCCTGATTTCATTATATTTCATCTCCTACCATCTAGGTTCCAAAAAACCAAGGCGGATTTTCTCTCTCTCGCATGTTCTGTGCACTAATAGAGGATAACCAGAGTTTCTAGTGACCTTATCATCTTTGTGGTAACATCAAATATATCCTCTCCCTTGCTGAACTGTATAAAGGCTCTGCTCCTGCAGGAACCCGGAAGGTACACTGTTTGTACATCCTGACATGAGAGAAGAGGTACTCACCATGTCTCAGACTGCATTACATCCAGGGATAGCTTGAACTTCTTCCTCCTTAAGACAACAATTTTGGTGGCCTTCTTGGAGGCGAGGTGTTAAAGATTACAAGAGAACATACCTCTGCTTCCATACGCGAGAGACGTACACTTATGGTTTCATTGACAACTGTGACCCAGCGATGCTTTGCTTTTGGCGTTGACAGCCTATATTAACTCAGAACATTAAGTTTATAGTTGCCCTTGGTTGATGAAACACTCTTGTATCTTTCCTGCATTGTTTTGATGATTTATTCAGTGTTTGTTTGCAAATTGGCTTTATGGAAGAGTTACTTTGGTTCTAATTTGGCTAATTTCTGACTTCAGATTTTCTCCAGTGATTCAGCTCCAGTTTTCCATTTCACTGCAGCTGCTCCTTCACCTATCCTGGTCAAGGGCATCCTACCTACTGAAGGGTCACACTAGCATAGACTTGACTGAGTTCCAAGGAAAGTATATAAAATTAAAATTTGAATTGAATAAACTGCATGCATGCTGCCATGGGAGTTCTCAACTAACAAAAGCTATTCATAAAATTATGTTTTCTAATCAATAATTAATTCATTACCTACAACACACAATAAAACAGAAACAGAATCCCATGATAGGCCACTTCAAAAAAGATTATCAAGTAAGACCTGGAAACATGTTTTTCTGCTGAAAGAGGCTAGATTCATTCACATTGAAATGGTGACTTGAAAAGTTATATGATGACTTCCATCTTGCATGGAGATTCACAAACATTCACGTGGTCACTTAGAAAGTCACATGGTTACATCCAAGCTCTCACTACAAATCACAATAGTTTACAGACTAAAGCACTACAAATCTAAATTTGGATTTTGACTTTAATTAATCGGACCTTTGAGTAATATCTACCTACAATGTTGTATTATAAATACATTGTTTAAGGTCTGATTATAACTAATAGCTAAGCTAGGTGGCTGCCTAGGGCATTGAGCTGATAGAAGGTACCATTTTTCTAGTGTCCTCAAGCCACTAGATACAGAAGAGGGGTGATAGAAACAGTTAATTAGGGTCAGCGCTGAACCTTATTCCCACATATGGCTACTCACATATATAAGAGGCACACTTCATGGGACAACAGTGTAAATTAGAACAAAAAACCCTACAGTAATAGGAAAGATGATGAGACTGATGACTGATGGTCGATTCCAAAGGATTTTGGAGATTGGATGGGGTTGTTAAATTAGCACTGTGGCCACTGCCCTACTCATTAAGAGTAGAGGTTATGTTTAAAGTTTTTAAATTGGTCATATGAACGAATAAAATTTTACTATTCAAATCAAAACTATGGTGATAAGAACACATCGCACACTTTACACCAGAATCACATTTTATACAAAACTCCCAGTATATAATATAGTTATTAAGCAATATTGGGAAGTGAGTGGTTTATCAATAATTTATCCCCAGGAATAATGTTTACTAGAATATTATCCTCCCCAAAACAAAAATCATGTTTCATTATAAGCAACTTTACTATAATTATAAATTATTTTAAAAAAATAGCATACCTGCACCTGTGTGAATTAATAAGCAGGATATAAATGCAGATCAATCAAACATGTTCTACAATGATTGCCCATTTACAGCGTGTTGAGGTGATGTTAATGACAGCTAATTAACGTGTTGACTGGTGTTGAATATCTCTTAAGAGCCCTGCATGACTCTAGGATTCATGCCAAGTAAAATTGTAGGAGATGGACTCAGGACAAAGTGTATAGATGCACACATTTTGAGAAAAAAAGAACAAAAAAAAATAGCAGTAGAAAGAAAGAGAAGACTTTTTTCCAAACTAGTTTGGTCCCTCATTAGTACCCTCATTTATTGCCCAGGAATGCAGGACCTACAACTGTAATTGCCACATGGACATTATATTAAAACATATAGGAGTCTATTATCTAAAGTGTCAAGTGGTCAAGTTAGGGGTTTTGAGTTCTTTGTGAGGGCATGCAATTTAAAATGTTGCAAATTTCAGGCAAGGGCATGAGAGTTCACATACAAGAATTAACATTAAACTTGCAAAAATGCAATCCTTTCCACAATGCAATATCTCCAGGTGCCCTATTAACAAAGGTGACCAACACCCCCCCACCCTGCTGGCATGCACAGTGGGTCAAACAGGGGGTAATTCAGTTAATCTGGCATATATTTACACCGCCTCAATCTCGTTCCCTCCTCTGAAGAACAGGAGTTAAAAATAATAACATTAACCTACGGGTGGCATGGACTAATTATCCAGAATATACTTAGCATTGTTGACCCTGCACAGGAAAGGACTAGGCAAAGAAATCAGGCCTCGTACTTTAAGGCCAGGAGCCGATAAATTAAGTATAACCAGCTGGTGACTGCTCCTTAGGTGGCCAGATCTACTGCGTGAGCCACAGAAAATGTAACAGACCAATGTCATCAACCTTGGTTTGTCAGACAACCAGGCCGGGCCGGGCACTGAATAATGCAGGAAAAGCAAAAAAAAAGCTAAAATATGGCCCTTGCTCCTCCTTTTGGGAATTACTTTAAACATTTTAGCAGTTACAGCAATGCAAGCAGAAATTTCAGAACAAATTGTTTGTTCTTACTGTACCTTCTTAAGTTTTTTTCCAAGAAACAAACAAGTCGGCAAATAAAACTATACTTCTCGCCAACCCCAGGAATTCCAATGGTCAAGAACTGTAGGGATTTGCTATTACTCCAAAAAAAAAGGGCAAACATTTTCCACCTCACCTTAGAAATGACCAAAGAGATTTACATATGAGCATGTGGTAAGAGATCTGGAAAGGTGGGATCCTATGAAGACTTTTAATTTGAGATCTGTTGAGGTTATTGTACAACTTAAAACAAAATTAATTTGATTAAATAATTAAAACCAAAAAAAAACTCTGCTGTTTTTATTCTATTCACATTATTACAGCATTTAGGGAGAAGAACATGGTGATAAACTAATACCCAGTAAACATTCCGAGTTTCCAGAAAAGAAGAACATCAGAGGAGAAAAGATCTAAAAGAAGACTTTAGGTCCCAAAGAGACACTGTATCTCCTAAGAACTTGGGAGGCATAAGAAATTCTCGAGCATATGTAGCGGTTATATCTGTTTCCCCAGGAGGAAGTCGCAGGATTTTGCCTTTCTTATGCATGAAATGTTTCAACTCACTGTGACAAAGTACAAGGAAGGAAGCTTATTTCAAAAGAAGGGAGATGTTAGGACATGAGGTCATAATTCAAGACTAGAGGGTCAGAGGTTTAGATGCAATGTAAGAAGTTTACTTCACTGAGAGGGTGGAAGATAAATGGAACAGCGTCCCAGCAGAAAGAGTCAAGGCTAATAAAATGGGGGAGTTTAAACATGAGGCAGGCATAACGCTATCCTGAAGACAAGACCAGGGACTGATTAGGTCTGAGGACATCAGGAACAATAGATGGCTGAATTGTCATATTCTCTGTTTCTATGTAAATGATTCGCAAAGCCCACTTTATGAGTGCACTGGAACCGTATGTTTCCAAAATACGTAACTTGTCAATGTGATCAAGAATGTAAAAAAAAAAAACACATTTCCTTTTTGAAGAAGTATATAGTTTTTTCATAGCAATAACTTCTTCCTAAACACACTTATTGCGGTTCTTTATTAATGCATAGTTTACTTAGTGGATCCTTTAAACTTCTGTGGCATACCCTTTGCAAATTCATGGGAAAAATCATCAAACTATGGAAGGCAGCTTTCCTTCCAAGCAAAGTATTTTTTGGTATTCATTATATTTTTTAACTCTGGACAGTACATATGAAAGTACATACAGGGCTGGCCCTACAATGGAGGGGCGCCGAGTGGTTTTCGCTTACCCGCTCGGCGCCCCTCTCTCTCTCTCCTCTGTGGCGAGTCTCCCTGTTCGGTCTCGAGCTGAGCGCCGGAAGTGACGTCAATTTCTGGCGCTCAGCATTACAAGCCGGCACCGTGGCAGAGCAGGGAGACTCGCCGCAGGACTGTTTAAAGGTAAGTACAGGGGGGGTAGTATAGGCGTCTGGCGAGTTAACCCTGGCGTCGGCGAGGGGGGGCATTTTAAACTTCGCCCCAGGCGGCATTAAGTCTTGGGCCGGCCCTGAGTACATACAAACTACTTTTAAATGCATATGCTTCTGGAGTGTCCCTTTTAAAGTGAATATTACCGGTTTCCATATTATTCTCTATAGCAGTACCTGCATTTCAACGATTATTTCAATTAAAACATCTGCTTCTCAAAAATATATATATTTTTTTAAATATATGTTTGTATTAACGGCATGAGTATTTTTAGTATATTGCTAGATGGCATGGGCTTCGCTTTCAATAATCAGTCTTCATGAAAGCGATTTGCGCTCAGACAAGTCACTTACTGTACTCTTGGGATAAAACAAATCTCTCTGGCGTAAGTGAAAGTAAATGGCATGGCTATTGCACACTGTAATTCTGCTTTCCCATTTATTAAAGTGCCCTCCACTCACCTGCCACATCCTTTTCTAACTGCGGCGACTGGCGTCGAGTCATGTAAACCCGTATTGTGTGAGCAGTGGGCAGCTGGAATCCTCGGAGAGTTTTCTCTTGTCAGAGATGAATCAATCATCTCGAAAGATGTCAGCATCTGCCCAAACTATTTTATATTAGAATAAATGGCAGATGGTGGTGTTTTTATATTTAATCAGTTCCACCAAATGCAGTTTCATCTCTTCTAAAATGAAGCCATCTGTACTGTGTAGGTGTACAGATCTTGCAAAGTGCCCACTATAGAACCCTTTTTTTTTTCATTTCAAAAGGTAACACTATACATTATTTATTACTTGTTGACAAAAAAGAACCTAAACAGATTTAAAATGTTACATGACGGAAATTTCATCCATTCCTACTTTTTTTGTTGTTTGTCTTGATTGTTCCCAGATATTCTTCTCTTTGGAGACTTTGTGAGGCAGCGCAGCTTTTTACATCTGTCGTTTACGTTTAAACTCGCCGGTCACTCCTACTAAAGTCCGGATTTAAAGATTAAGTAGAAAAAAAAATACGCATGGTACGTAAACACTTGTTTTCCCCTTCCCTTTGATTTTTTAATCTGTTTGTTTCTACATTTGTAGGATTTCACGTACATATTAATAGAGTAAATTAATACCGGTTTCGATACATATGGCATGTTATTATTTCTGCTAACACATGTCGTTTCCATATTATTTGTGGGTGTAATGGAGCATGAATAATGAAATTCATGATTGTCCCTGCTTCACCCTTAGATTGTACAAATAAGTAGGAATATGGGGATATAAACGTTAAACCTAAAGTAAAGATAATAGGACCACCAAATTAACTGAAGGTTAAACCATTGTTGTTATTTATTATTATTATTATTATTATTTATAATAGTATCAAAACCATTATCACTGATGTAAATATTTTTAGCGAAAAGGCATACCTCCAAACATGAAGCACCCAAAAAAAGACACTATGGTGAGAGGTGCCAGCATGGTGCCAAATGTTCTATACACACATTAATAAATCCACGGTTAAATATTTAATTTATTAGGATTATTGACATGTTCCTTTTTAATTACACTTTTCCATAGGAAAAGTTTAGATATCAGATATTTTTTTTATTTGCTGTGGTTCTCAAATGATTTTTCTGATGCAGATCAGCTGAACTTGCTGATGGCACGATTTAGATAATATTCTCAGCTAAGGAACTTTATTTCCAACAAATAATTACAATATATATAGGTTTCCATATGACAATCATACATTTAAACATATTTTGAATCTCAAAATAGTATATACTGTCCAAGATGAGAAGTTTATGGGTATTCTACCCAGGGGTCTATATAGAAGATGGAATGAGAGGCATGAAAGGTACAGCTAGCTTTAGGTTTGGAAAAGGGAAGAAGAGATGGTGGAACCAGGTGAGGTAAGTGGAGCTTAATGCCACTCTCCTTCAGATGGGAAAAGCCAGTCCTGAGGGCCATCTGCCATACACAATTCAAATACAGAACGTTGTAAGGTATGGCTAGTGGTGGCCAACCACGGGTACAGTAACTATTACACACTACATTGATATTGTCTCTAGCTTGTTGTATCACTTGTTGTATTTCTTTGCGAATACAGTTTACCATAATGCAGATTTATTCATTCATATATTTACATCAAAATTCCTGGGGGGAAAAAAATCATTAGTTTTAAACCTTAGTCCCACATAAGGAAATAAACATTATTATGGTTGTTGTTATTACTGTTATTTATTGATTTATATGGCACCATTATATTCCGACGTGCCATAAAATGGTAAGTAGTGTATACAAATGGGAAGTAATCATCCACATGGGGTTCATGATCTGCACCGGTATTTTTTCATGTATTAAATTACTGATTTAGTCCAGAGTTGTTTGATATGCTTTTGGTGGAGCAGTATTAATAGCAGGGGAGAGCTGGCAGCAGTCAGGCCCAGGGTCAATCCCAGGGTGCACCAGTAAAATAGCAGCCTAAAGTCCAATGTATGCTATCCCTAATATAACAATTATAACAAATTACTATCTATAACAAAAAGGCAATACATAAAAACACAGAAAAGAGAACGTAGAAAGAATTCGGTCAATCAGTAAATTATCCCTAGAGCCCTATTAGAACTTTTGGTGGCCGCACATGGAATTCCAAGAAACAAGACGTTTTAGGCAGGTGGCCCAAACTTATTGAACCAGAGCTCAAGGGGTGATTTCCCAGTGCCCCACACACTAACCAGCTCTCCCCTAGTTTACTGTAGAGTCATATAAGCTTCCAATACCTCAGATTCCCAATCTCAAAGCTTGTGTGGTATATTACCCCAAACTATTTTTGACTCTATGGGATATTCTGCAGCAGAGGTGGCCAAGACCACTTGCTTACCGCATGCAAAAACTTCCGTCCACTTTCTGCAGCTATGTACAGCTACATGTGCCCTGTGATATTTTTCCCATTTAATACGCCATTTACATCAGAGGTCATGTGCCGTTTTCAGGAAACGTTAGCAGACGTTACTAGTTTCCGGCCTCTCCTTCCCAAAGAAGTTATAACAGCAATGAGCAAAAAACGCATGGTCTCCCTAGAAGCTCTATTCCCTAACACAGCATTGTACATGCATTAATGATTTAAATATTTTTGTGATGAGGCTTTGATTGGGCTTCTAGGATTTCATTCAAATACAAAAATGATGCAAAACATTTTAAATGATAAGCTGATGTTTAAATACTTGAAATATCTCAAATGTAGTTTGCATGAGATGCCAGATATAACATTAATTTGGTTTCTATAGTACAGACAACAGATTGAATTACCGTAGCTGATAAGATAGCGAAAATCACGTTTTTCTTATATTTTTTCTTAAGTGTATTGTCATGTTTCACCACAGGTGTAACACATTTATGTGGATCAACAAATCTGCAAATCCATCACAATTTCAATTCATTTAATCTGGAAGGCGAGCAGCCTGCAAGGATTCATCAGACATACAAATTGACCTGGGGGCATTCTCTTTTTTATTCTGCAAGGAGTAAAAATAATGTCTTTCTGTTTGCTAATTCAAGAAAATATTGAAAATATAGAAGCAATTTCCAAAGAATATTAGTATGTGAAAGCTCAGCCAAGATTATATAATCATACGTTTGAATGTCAGGGCTTTGTGTACAGAGAACTACCATTTCGGAACCCAACAACAAGAGGAGGGAAGGCGCTATAAGAGTGCATATGAGGGCTTACCTGCTGGCCAGCTCTGGTAGCATGTTAAGCTGTTTCCATGCATGGTTTGGCAGCATTATCATGGCCATCATGGAGCAATCTGGCAACAACCTACCGTTCTTACCTTTAGAAACCAGTTTTCCAGTTCCAGTTTTGGAACCGTCACCACCATTAGGTCGTATGGGCAGTGGAGGATTTTCTATATACTAAAGGTCACGCAACTGAAATGGTCATTACTCATAGAGGGTGTCTAGTGCAACTATAGCTTTCGAATTGCTGAAAAATGTCCCTTGGTGTAAAAAAAAAAATGTCTTCCTGCCTTCCTGGCATTTCAAGAGCTTCTATTTTCAATGATAAGGAAACAAACCTGGGAAAGTACATCCAGGAAAATAAATGTGTACTCTTATGTGAAAGTTGTTGAGGAAATAAACTGTGATTAATGGTTCTTCTTGAGATTTGTGGATATGTACCCTTATAACTTGTAAGTGTAGTCTAGAACACCCTGTTATATATATATATATCCAGCAAAAGTTATAATATGCCCTTTATATTCTGTTACTTTTTTATTTTTTCTATTATTTTATTAGTTTGTGTAATTAGACGGAAAATATTGAGTAGTCGCAGTTTCATTAAGGACAATTATTTAAAGAATAAGCTTGACACTTTTACTATAATTACATATTTCCTTGCTGTAGTCTCCTGTCAACAGTCTCCTAACATATTTAAGATTATGAGAGTGCTTTGCACCACTGTCAGATGTTTTCCTGTGCTTCTTGGTCACTGTGTTTTTGGCTAACTCTCCAATTTCTCACCTTGGCCTGTCCTCCTAAATTTTGAGTCCTACCTGTCTTAAATATAAAGATACACTGTATGGAGAAAAGCATTGGGATACCTGACCATTACACCAACAGGGTTAATATGTAGTTGCCTCCCTGTGCAGCTATAACATCTTCTACAGCTTCTGGGAAGACTTGCCATAAGATTTTGGGGTCTTTCTGTTGGGATTTTTGCCCATTTATCCAGTGGAGCATTTGTGAGGTCAGGCACTGGTGTTGGTCAAGAAGGCCTGGCTCGCAATCTCCATTCCAGTTCAATGGGGTTGAGGTTAGGGCTTTGTGAGGCCTGGTCAAGTTCTACCACACCAAACTCATCCAACCAGGTCTTTATTGGCCTTGCTTTCTGCACCACTATATAGACAAAAGTATTCAGACACACCTCTACATTTTTAAAACCAGGGTTTGGACTGTGCCCCAGTGCACATAGCACATGGTTGGATGAGGTTGGTGTAAAAGAACCAAATTCTCCCCAAGAAAACTCACAATCTTCCCAGCCTGAATAAGGTATCTCTCATTACTGTGAATACTAGAATAGCAGGGGTTAATACGGGAATCCAAGGGAGAAAAACCTAATAGTGTGAGAAAAATAGATCCCTAACACTTTAACTTGCTGGTCGTTTCGCTGAGATGCACCTCTTCATCAGGGCTTTGGCGTCAGGATTTAAAAGTCCATAAGAGCAACTCTATTGGTCACCTGCAGAGCGTTTGTCTGGCATCAACCAATGAAGAGCAGCAGCCCTTTCCCACTCATTCTCTGGATTCTCGTATTAACCCCTGCTATACTACAGACGACTGAAGATAGCCTAGAAAACAAAGACAAAAAAAGAATGTGAAGAATGCGTACAAATATTCGCCCGAAACGAATCCAGGAACGGGCAAATATTCATAGAATATGAAGATTTTTTTCCCCTAAACACAAAGGCGAACAAAGACTTCGCCAACGCCCAAGTCTAGTTTCAACCACGCAAATCACACACACCACTCTCAGCCACATAAATCGCACTCTCCCACATGCATCGCAATCAGCCAGACCTACACTTTGCCACAGACCATTCTCCTCCACCCCTATCACACTAAGCCACACATATGTTTATTTTTCTAAAAAATAACAGTAGGGTAAACCAAAATAAAAAGGGATGGCATATTTCTTAAAATGAATGTCACATTTTGTACATATTTAAATACTGTATATATATATATATATATATATATATATATATATATATGTAAGGACCCCGTTCCAGGTTATGCTTTTGCTTTAGTCCAACTAAAATAGATTTAGACAGCTGGCTGTGACACTTTTGAAGGGGGGCTCGCCGGATTTGAACTAACATCCTTTTGTGTGGAGATCCTGCACCTCGCAGACTGACCGCAGGAGGACTTCAGTAAGCTGCCATTTCTGGAGTACTATGGCTACAGGAAGTGCTCACCTTAGAGCCATCTGCCATTACCTCAGCTGACAGTCATTCCCCTATATAAGGCTGCCCCCTCTTATTTATATCACGCTTATGCAGTAGCAGTGTCTCCTTGCTTAAATCTCCTGTTGTCACTCAGTTTGCTGTATTGACGTCCCCGACCTTGATTGCTGTTTGTACTGACAAAACTCCATTTTGGTCTCGAGGGGTACAGTTCAGCCATCTCGCATTAAGAGGTCTGTGACAATAATGTCCCTACTTTTTTTTTGCCCAACGGTGGCAACTCTATGAACGCACTTTACAGACGAGACCCTGAAGAGGCAAAAATGAATGAGGGAACCAACAACCCCAGACAGAGAGAAATTTCCTCATATTTCTTGCCTACGTTGCACTTGTGGGAATGATTATTCTGAGCAAATATCTCTATGTTCTGAAGCAGGGAATCCGCCACTGGCAACACATAATGATTTTTTACTGGGTGGTAAAAGTATATAGTGAGGGAATTAAAACAGGAGTGGGATAGGCATATGGCTACCTTGAATCTAAGACGAGACCAAGGACCAAATATGATAAACGGGGAAAAACGATGTGCTGCATATTTCTTGTTAGCATATAAACATATAGTTATTATTGATTATAGCATTGATTATTTGAGGAATATTGGTATTTGGAGGGGTTATCTGAACCCTTTCAACTACCGGAAGATATATTTTCAGTAATCCCTATCCACAGCATATTTGGAATGATCAGCTGCACCGAAACACTACTATTTAAAACAAAGAGTTTGATTTATAACCAGTCCCTCGCCTCATAAATCACACCTGCAGTGTGATGCCCAGGGCTCCCTGTGTTCTGCCAGCATTTACCTTTTATAAATGATTTGGGTTTACCTCCCGTTGTGATACAGCTTAATACAATCTCGAGATTCTCTCCCGATGCTTGCTCATACTAACAATCCATTTTTTTTTTGCCCACAGGGAATATAGTCCAAGTGTTTTGCAGGCATACGGAATATTAAAACATAAAACATGTACAGTATACTGTAAAAATGTGTATGAATTCACAAAAAATATCTAGCCATATCCGGTAACTAAAACTCCATCCATCAACAGAAAAGTTTTCACACAAACATAAAATTTGCTGACAGATAAGACTCATTCGGCCATCATTCTGCCCATTTTCCTGATCTATAGATCTTGTCCCTGATCTTGTCTTAGATTCAGGATAGCTTTATACCTATCCCATGTATGTTTAGCTTTCTCACTATACCACTTCTCATGGTAGGCTGTCCCACTTACCTACCATCCTTTCAGTAAACTAACATGACTACTGCATGGACAACAAACTTTCAGGAAAAAGGCGATAAACAATACACTTAACTAGGCTCTAATACTCTAATTCTGGCCAAAGGGCCACTTGTTGCGGAATTGTTTGAAACCCACTACCACTACCACTGTTAGAATTATGCTATCAAGGGTTCAAGCTAGAATATTTTTGGAATCTCATCACAATTCTCCCCAAATGGATGGTTCAAACAATGAGAATCTGGTTAATATGGATCCATGGTTGCAAGTTAGAGTGAAAGTGCCCTCTCTTACAGAAAAAAATTCACAAAAACAATGTAATGCAAATGTACCTAGTTGTTTATCCAAAGTCAATCCAGGACAGCTTTCATGCACATTATATTTTGCACATCCAGGTTTATTTGCTTTATGTGCTTTGCAGAATGTTTATTTCATATACGGGAATATATTTGTGTCCATACTGCTGCCTCAGCACCATCTTGGAAATTACTGTGCGTGTCAATGCATTCTGGAGCATTATGATTTATGGCCAAAAGAAAGCGCTGCCAACCAGGGGCTTAAGAATGTTTTCTAGAAGGCTAGATATTGGTTCGGTAAGTGTCCTCATACCTGTTATAATGGGTCATCCTGCCTGACTTGTGGATTTTGGGCAGCATGTAGAAGGTCCCTATTTGAGGATTGGGAGGCACAAGATCTTCTAATTCTTTTATTTAATATTTTCAGCTGTTTCTATATCCATTATCGGGACTTTTAGGGTTTGTAGAACACTGCCATAAACTCACCCCCGTAAACATTCTGAGCTCCTTGAAAAGATGGTGAAAAGAAGGAATGACTTACATAACAAATAGGGACTGTCAATCCTACACATGGGCAAATATGAGGATTGGGAGGATGTCTTTTGCAACATTGGGGCAAACAACAGCTCTTTTTTATTTTAAAGAACTCTAGAACTGCAAACTAGTTTCTTGTATTTTCATTATCATCTTTATTATTAACTATTATTATTATATTATTATTTAGATTTTCCAGCTCTGTTTTCCATAGCAAAGCCAAAACCAGGTTATTTTACGCAATTTTTTTCCTCATTTCCCATGATCCTTTGTTTTTAGCAGACAATGCATGAGGATAACCTGGGAAGCTCTCTAGGCTTTACACGGAGTCTATGAGTGAGAAGCTGTTCCCCAGCTCTCTTCTCCCTCTCTCCAGGCAGGAGGAGGGCTGTTTAGCTTTACCCACTCCTCTCCCCACCTTCCCTCCCCCTTGCTTTATTCTGGGCTAGCCCTACCCTTTTAAATGGCTAGCCATACCTACATTACAAAGACTTAGTGCAAGGTCGCAATTTCAAACACGCTATACAGCGACAGAATATCACAAAGCTACTTATTAAATGAAATATACTTATTTAAAGTATCTAAGTTCTGTTAAATTGTTGCATATTGCAAGCTCATCGTGTTTTGCGTGTTATACACACGTTAATAATAACATCTTAAGTTTTCCTGAAAATGTAGTTGGCAAATAAGTGCAAGTATCATACATATATACACTTACAGTAATCAGAAATATGAAGCGTAAATGATTATGATATGAGTGTAATAATTAGTTTCAGGGGTAACGTACAGCACCATGGAATATGATGGTCCTATATAAATTCATAAATAAAAATAATAATCGCATATATGACGACTGCCCTGTGACAATGTTTCATACTGTGTTGTGGTCGAACATAAGTGGTCCAGTGAGTTTTGTTCCTTCACATGATCTCCAAGTAGAGCTCCAGGACTTTGTCTTTTACACCCTCAAAGTACAAATGAGAATATTTTTCTTTTATCTCTAGTGGGAGAATATTTTCTTTGCCTTATCAAAGCACACCCTGTAAGTGGCTCTGTTGTCCAGCATGCTGGATACTGTCTCTGTCACGGCGGAGCAGTCTTTGGCTTTGTAAGTGCCATAGTTTCCTACAACTATCACGTCTGTTCTTGCACAGGTCAGACACTGCGCAGTTGTTGAAATTTTCTTCCGGAGCTGCTACGCATCTAAAATCAAACAATGTCTCTGTAGCTGTCTTAATACCGTCTTGACAATTGTCAGAAAAACAGTTGCATTCCATTACATGTCGTATGTATAAACCTTTACGGGAAGGCTGTAGGCCTAAGCAATACACAGAGGAGGACAATACTTTAATATATTACGTTTGATTTATAGAGGGCCAGCAGATGCTGTAGCGGTACATGATCAGCTGCTTAATCTTCTTATATGGTAATACCACATATGACTATTTAAGTTAAATAGCAAATAATATATTTTATACTATGTCGCTCAATTAAGCTATTTTAAGCAAATTGCAAGTGACCAGAAGATAAACACACATTGCTGCAAAATGTAAAGCTTCTTAATGGGAGCAATGGCATTAAATGTACACATTGATTTTAAATACACTATAGCAATCTAACAATGTAATGGTAACAAAAATATTCAGGAAAAATGATGAAAGCAAGGTATATCTTGTTCCCGGATGATTAGTATCCATAAACCCCATATTAGAGTTAAATGCATTACAAAAATTGATCTTTCTAAGTTATTGTTGTTTGTTTACTCACATAAATAATACACATATTCCATTGGTAAGGCATTTAGACCCTGAAAAATAATGCATATTAAAGTATCGGTACTTTGTATTTTAATATTCTCCCACTAAAGATAAAGAAAAATATTCTCATTTGTACTTTGAAGATGTAAAAGACAACACATAAACAGCGCTATTCTTGTTAGCAAAGTCCTGGAGCATGTTAAAAAAACAAAACTCACTGGACCGCATTCACAACAAAAGTGTTAACAACATGTTCAGTCTTTAAAAAAATAGAAAGTAATAAAAGGATTGTAGTAACTGCAGCGCTGCAGCTGCCCTCCTCTTCTGTGGTCTAGTGATTTTTGCCACTGATTGGGTGTTTCAAGATGGGGGGTTCGCTGAACTAGTTCTGGAGCTGACTAGAGGTAAGCATATCACATAGAAATGCGTTTGGCCGAGAACATCTCCTGCATGACAACTAGCTGGGGGGTTGGAAAAGGGGGCAAATGCATATGGAAGGATTCTGCAGGAACACATGGACATACAGGGACACAATGGAAGATTTCTAAAAGGGACACATGAAGATTCAAAGGGACTAACACAGCTATCATATGTATTAAGGTTTATATTATGGCTGGTGAGTCGCTTTAACATCTCCCCCCAAATACTAAACACAATACCTTGGAAAATGTTCTTTAGTCGATACAGACTCAAAAGACTTGACTGGCTTATGATTTGTGCTTATCCACTTTTCCATTCACTTTTCCTCTAAACAGCAAACCTTAGAAAATACAAATAGAATGAATAGCATAGGAGATCATCAGATGGCAAGGACCACTGGGAACTGAAAGGTTTAAATAGGAGCCAGAAGGATACAACATGGAATTCAAATTTGGTGCCAAAACCAGTCTGAAACATCAGGACCTGCTGCCATCTTGTATGTGGCTTAGTCTTCCATTATAAAACTTTGACCTGCCCAGGGGGGTGAAAAAGCAATGAAGTTCTGTGATGTTGGAAGACCTCCTTTGCCGTTCCCAAATGACCCCTTGTGTCCCATGCCTCCCACCCTTCCCACCTCTGGAGCTGGCCTTCAGATGTCCGAAGCAAGTAAACAAGGGGTAGATGGCCGCCAAATAGCTTGTCAGTGCCCCCAAGCAGCCTGTGTGGCATCCTTGCTTCAAACAACCTGTCTATGCTACCTTTGCCCTGAACAGCCTGCCATTGCCATTTTTACTCCCAAACAGCTTGCCAAGGCCACCTAACAGCTTGCCTGTTCCATCTTTGCCACAAAACACTTTGGCAATCCCCCAAAACAACCTGCCTTACACACATACATACATACATTCTTATACTAGCATACATTCATTAATTCATTCATACTCTCTCTCACACTCCCTTACCTTACCTGCAGCTTACCTCTATGGCGCTCGCACATTGTGTAAGTTGCCTTGCCTTTACTCCACTGTGTCCCTACCTCTCTGTGTCAGCCCAAGATTGTTCACAAAGGCCCAGTCCTGGACTGGCCTGGTTCAGGTCAAACCTGTCCTTTGTGAATAATTTTAGACCAGCACCTGGGAAGCAGGAGTGTAGCCGCAATAATAATATAAACTTTTTCCATTGTAGTTTCATATTAAGATTAAGAATATATTATGCATATAATTTTCAAATTGTGCATTATGTTTACAAAACTAAAACTCTATTCTTTCCACTAATATCACTGTGATGCAGCATATAAAACAAACTATAATTTCAGACATTATACCGCTGTGCTCTGTAAGAGTAAATACCTGGGCAAACCGTTACTTTCCATCTGTTGGTGCATTCTTAATTTCTGTGTTCAGCATTTTACATTACATCACTCTCTGGCCATCTCATCATGAGAGGTTGAATGAGATTACTTTTGAAAAGCATCAGCACTATTGCACTGCATTAATCTCTTGGACTTGGCAGTCGCAGTGGCTCGCCAACCTATGGCTATAGCTCTCAATAATGGAATTAATAATATTCCGTGTCAGACCTGAGCAGTTACTGAAACGTAGAAAATACTGAAAAATCACAGGACTAGCTTTTGGTCCCTGCAGTAATAACGGTGACCTGCAGCCCAGACACCATCTTGAAATAACGATCTGCATGCTGTAGCATTAACATTACCCTTCACTGGAACTAAGAGCCCTAGCCTGGAAAAAAAGCCCCACACCATTTCCCTCCTCTACCAAACTTTACAGTAGGCACCATATATTCTGGTAATTCACATTTTCCTGGATTCTGACAAACCTTGATTTGTCCATCAGATAGTAATGAGATTCATGGAGGACATGTTTCCACTACTCCAGAGTCCAGTTGCCATGAGTGGCTTTACATCACTCCAGATGACACTTGGCATTGTGCATAGTGATCTTCTGCTTGTGTGCAGCTGCTTTGTCACAGAAAACTCAGAAACTCCTGACAAAGTGCTTGTCGGGATGTTGCTTCCAGAGACAGTTTGGACTAAATAATAGTGATGCTATCAAAGGCGGGTAAATGTGTGGGGTGATCTAAACCAGTGGCGGAACATCCAGGGTCACAGGGGTCGCGACCAGTCCCTGGATTTCTGCCAGTCAGGGGGCGGCAGTTATCCCTACTGCGGCCAAGCAGCAGGGTTAGGATCCAGATCCCCCGCAGCACTGCAGCGGGCCTGGATCCTCCTCTCCGGCAGCCGTGAACGTCTGTGCGATGCAGACAACCCCGCTGCTGCTGGCAGTTCCCCCCTCCTCACTGAATGGGGCTGTTACCGCCCATGAAGGTTATTGAGCCCCGCTGGCCAGCTGACTCAATTCTATCTCGGATCGATGGGGATGGCTTCTTAAAATGCCGCCCCTGACGATTCAAAATAGAATTGAGTCAGCCGACTGACCTTTGTGGGCGGTGCCAGCCCCATTCAGTGAGGTGGGTGGAGCAAGTTTGGCAAAAGGAACCCAGCAGAGTCCACTGTCAGGCTGCGTGTCTTCAGTCAGGTTAGTTGAAAAACTGGGGGCATGGTTGGCAGTGTTAGGATGGGACAAAGATGCCTATGGGAAACTGGGGGCAAAGGCAAACTCTGTCCCTAGTTTCCTATAGGCATCTTTGTCACTAAATAGCTTCCCATAGTCCCATGTTTAGTGACAAAGATGCCTATGGGAAACTGGGGGGCAAAGTTGACAGATATGATTCAATATGTAATTTGTTGAAAAGAAAAATGTTGTGTAAAAATCTTGGGTTTTTTTAGGGGGGGGTTGGGGGGCCCTGAACAGATTCTCGCACTGGGCCCTGATGCTTTTAGTTACGCCCCTGGTCTAAACTCAATAATTAGGAAGGGGGTCCACATACTTGTGGTCATTTAGTGTATATACCAAAATCTTTTCATCATACAAGATGAAAGATATAGTCTCATAAATCCAGAGGATGTTGGTAATAGAACTTTTGGATCAGCTAACTTGTTATTCACATTTTTCTGCTGCTTGGAACTTTCTCATTTTGTAGACACTTTCTGTTTGCCAAATGATAATCACCGACAATCAGTGCAACAATTCCTCATTATCACTTTACTAAAGAAAGAAACCCATTAAGGACATCAATGTACCATAAGCAAAATTAAACTGACCTCTCTCCTAGCACTTGAACATGTTCTATTCGTGAAGGTGAAGCCTCAAAGGATTGTTCCGGTATTTTTAAAAGTTAATAATACATCTTCAGATGCTATGTTAATTCAATTGTCAACTTACTTTCAATAACGTTCCTTCCCATGCTGGCAGCTGATCAAGAATAGGCAATTTTATTTATATGCTTTTCTTTTTATATACTATATAAAATACCACCTGTGTTCATTGAAAAGTTTTAGAAAGAGTTCAAGGCTGGTATTTATAGAGATGTAGCTTTCTTTATTGAGGTATAACATCAGTAAATATAAGAGAAATGTGCAAATTTCGAATTTATAGAATTTACTAGTTTGAATATAGTTAAAGGGGCACTACCAGACGTTAGATTGTAACCAATTCTAACACCTATGAATACACAGCATAGTAATAGTTATATTTTTATGTTTTTACTTACATTTTCATTTAAAAAAAATATCTACTATGTTGTATGCGGGAGCTGGAACTTTGCTCATTTTAAACTGGCTCTCAGCACAACATACCCGTAACAGCCCAGAGCCCCTCAACGCCGCCATGGTGCCATTGAGCATTGAAAAGGTTAACTACTAACATATTTAAGTTTGCGTTTCAGTGGTGAAGGGGTTAAACACACACACGCACATACACACTTACTTTCATTGTAGTAAATAAACTTACTTGTGCGGGAAGCTGTTTCCCTTTCAAGATTATTTTATTTCTGATAAAGCCTTAAAGGGACAGTCTAATGTCCTGACACCCCGACTATAGAAGAATGCATAATAAAGTATTCTGTGAGTAACCCTAACCATTTGCGTGTACTTTAATATGCATTCTTCAAAAACAAAAATAAAATGATTGCTCTTACCTGACCCAGAATTGACTGTACTAATCCTCCTCCATGATCCGAAATGTCTTGCCACTGATTGGCTGCTTAAACTGTCAATCATTGGCAGTAAGCACCTCCAGTGAAATCAATGGTTGTATGTGCTGTCACTGATTGACAGATTAAGCAGCCAATCGGTGGCATGGAAGTGCTCAAACTGAAATCAGTAGGAAGAGTTTACACATGTGTACTGGGGTCTACGCAGACCCCCATACGCAGTGCTCATCAGAGCCAGCTCTGTAGCTGACTGAAGGTGAGTACATCACGTGTACGGAGGTGCATTCGGCCGAATGCATCGCCTGCACGGAAATTTAAAGGGACCACGGGTCTATCATATGCATTATGCATGTGATGGCTGGGATGTCTCTTTAAAATGAGGTTGTTTTTTTGTTTTCATGTTTTCTTGGGATAAAGCTCCCATGGATGTTGAGTTTATTATTCTTATCTGCTCTTATCACCCTCTTCAATAAAGCTCTCAGGACTGCAATCAGCTGTAAACTATTATTGGTCTATGGTGACCTTTGAAACTGAAGTGAACACATTTGACATAAAGTGCTGATGTCATACTTTCCACAAAGGGTTACAGCCACTCTATGGGAATTCATAAAAGAAGGGCCCTTTATATAAGCTTGAAAAAATAGATGCATTACCAGCGTTTTTCAAACAAGAACATTTAAAAATTTCAATATACATATTACATTTATATATGTAACATAATTACATGCCATTCTGGGCAATATTGATCAGTTAGATACATCAATACATTGTCTGAAATCTGTCTTTAAGTGTGATAAATGCATCAGCAGGTTACGTGTAGAGTTTTTCATAGTGATGGTTGATTTATGGTCCCACATTTCCATCGATACTGGGTGCCAGACTTACATCTCAAAAGAAAATGGCTGACAAGAACAGAGAAAATGTTTAAGGAGTAGATAGAGGGAAAAAAAGCCAAGTGAAAATCCTACTGCACTGGCGCCATCTTCTTCAACAGGGTGCCAGTGGGCCTGGAGTCAGTCCTGTCCCAATATAGCTTCAACAACCGTTTGACATGTTTGTAAAGCTGGAGAAATTGCAGACTTGGTCTGCTGATCTCTACCTGACAGAGCCAGATAATGAGGCTGCTTTTCCTTTACCCTTAGGGTTGCCACCTGCTCTGTATTAAAATGAACTGTCTCTTTCTGTTACCTCCTGTCATTGCTTACGTTATACTAACGCAGGAATACTGTACTTAATTGCAGTGCCTTTTTTTTCTTAACCGTCCGCTTGACCTCTGATTATGAAAAAGCAATTCTTGAATAAAATCAATTTTGTTCAATTTGAAAATGCTATTTACTTACAATATCCGGGTAGGTGCACAACCGTATTTCATGTGTGTTTAGGTAATACATTTTTTTAATGCACCATCTTATTATTTCTATATTTTTTAAAATATATACAAAATACATTGAAATATAACATATTAAGACATTTATTTTTCTTCCTATTATATCCTATCCACGTCATTGTGTCTTATTTATAACCTTTTATGTTCTTTTATTTTGTAGAGTTACTGGTTTCTCATTTTCTTTTTTGCCATTTTGATTTTAATCTCGCTGCCTGTTGTGAGACGCTGCTCTTTTGTATATTACAGTTTATTATCATGATTTATTACTTTGGAACGCATGGGTAAATATTTATTTGTATTTCTAAATGTACCCTGGAGTATTGTTTGCTGTTGTAAATGATGTCTGCAGACTTACAATACGGAATAGACTTGAGGTGTGCTGAGGTTCTGGAGAACCTGATGTAGCAAGGTGGTGGAGAAACCCTTTCTGGGTAAGGGCATCAGTGTGATCTCCGTCCATTCTTCTTTTATGGACCTTCAATGTATTCTCTTGCTGTTAGTGAATTCTGATGAATTCTGAAAAGTACACATTACAATTTTATATGTTGCGCTCACCATAGCAAGTTTTGGATGTAGGATCCAGCTGCATGATTCATTCTTCCAACAAAATGGTAGCAGAATTTTTTCAATAAACAGCTGATACCCCCTTCCAATTCTTAAGTGCGCAACGTCCCCGAGCATTATATTTTCGCTATTTCTTATACAAACCATCACAGAGCAGCTGCATCCCACTCCTATTTATTACGTCTATACGATTGGTGTGAATTCATTTGTTATTCCACCTTGGTTACTAAGGCTTGTCTTCCACTTAAAGCTTAATGTACCTATATGATTAGAGTAATCTCTTTACCATGTTATTTTTTTACAATGGTAAAAGCTGTTAAAATGAGCGCACACTTCTGTGCAGATAAAAGGAGCATTGGCAGCCTATAATTAAGGAGCACCTGAAGTAATTTGACAAATTAAATGGTTATTCCCTGGTCAATGCACGTTGTGCTGCTGCCTCCTTTCTTGTCACAACACTGTCTCTTTCGGCTTTCTTCCCTTTTATCCGCACCCCGGCATTTCAAAACGTTCCCTGGCAAACTGAATTGGAACTTGCTGACACTGGCACACGGGGGCTTGTTCCAATGGTTTGGCTTTTCAAAGGTCTCCTCTCTAGATAAAGGTTCTCAGTTCCGGATATTCGCATTATTGCCTCTTAGACGTTAAATAAAAACAGTTTTCAAGCATACATACTATATATATTATCTGTTAAACAATTAGTATTATTAAAGAACCCCTTCTTCTGTATATATTAGGAGGCTTTATGCAGCAGCTAGGCTTAGGCAGTTCTGGGTAGGCAGCAGCCCCTGTGTCACGTTACCATAGGAGATTGTCCTTTAAGGAAACCAAGCTTCCGGAGCACCACCGGTCAATGGGGTGGTTAGAGAGATCAGAGATACTAACTTCCGTCTTCTAGAGTTATATCAGAAGAAGGTGCTGGTGGGTCTGCCGTAGGTCTGATCCTACCCAAATACACCACCTGTTTTATGTCCCTGTGATACACAGTTTCACACTGGTCATGACGCAGTTATACCCGCTAAATATTCCAACCTTCTAGAAAAGAGGAAAACTACAAATGTAAGGTTATGTGTATAGTAATGGTGCAGCTGGTGCTAGGTTTTCTAGTGTCCTACTGAAACTATATATCCAGGGCTTGTCTCCTGTTTTTGTCATTGATAATTGTCTGCGTTATGTTGTCGCTTTGGCTTCTCTTATCTGACGCAGAGGTCCTAGACATGGAATTTATAACTCAAGCTAGCCTACGTTTTAAATGTTTTAATAGTAAGTAGTAGTTTACGTGCAAGGTTACTACTAATAACACACAGAATGCACACTTCCCACTACAAGAAAAGATTTAATTTATACATAGCAAGTGTGTTTTTCCCTTGTGACAGGTTTCAGTAGCAAACCCAGCTGTGCCATTGGCATGGTGGTCCAACATAATTTATTTTAAAAAAATGCTCCTAATTTCAAGTCTTAAAAGATCCATATTATCAGCTATTAAGAATTGTATCCCAATAAATTCCATAAAAACCTGTAAAGAAATAGAACAATTTTTTTTTTTAGTTAATGCAATCACGTTGCTGAGGATAGAAGAAGGAATTGTGGTTGTTTCCATCGCGATCAAATTACTTATGATTTGTATATGCTGGGAAATATCCCCAAGCATGGCGACCACCTATCAACATCAAGCTAGTGACTGACAGGGTGTGAAACAGGCACAGCATCCCTCTGACAGGTTTTAGCCTAAAGAAAAAGAACAACTGATAGCGTAACACTTTAACAAAAAAACATCGTTATTAGCATAGTTTAATCCTTTATGTGCCAAAAGCTGTCCAGTGCATTGGTTCTACATACTTATGGTTGGCATGATGAAGTACTGATGATGGCTGAGTGCAGCACGTGTTGTAGGTGAATAATAGCAAGAACACTGCAGTTGCTCAGTCCCTTGGACTTGGGTATGATAGAACCATTGACCAATATTAAAGAATGAAGGTGGGAGGTGAATTTATGAAAGAAGGGCAAATTTATAGTGGGTTATTTGTTTATATGGGTGATTGTGGGGGTAGATTGGGACCAGTCAGGCATCATAGGATGTTTTCATTCAAGGGTGGAAATAAAACCTTCAAATCCACACAGCGTAAAGATGCATCTTTCATTATAGATTTATTTTGTGTGTGTCTGCCCTAATGTTTTTCCAGAAAGCACATCTTACACTTCTTCAGAAAAAAAGCATATGTGCCTCTACATTGTCCAACACAGGACCATAAACCATACAACACTATCTCTCATTTTGTCTTCAAGCTTTTTAACGATAAGCTTTCTTTTTGGACAATCACGTCACCCCTGAATAATCGCTTTTATTTACAAAATATTGTAACGGCAAAGATGCATTAACCTATGACAGGTGCGTCTACCCATGATACATTATCTCAAAAATCCTCTCTGAAATTCAGCAAATGGTCCGCAATTTAATTTACAAGGAGATAAGATGGATCATACAAAACATCCGAAAATTCATAAATCATAGGACACGCAGCTTTAGTGAAAATGGTACAGAGTATGATTGATGGCCTGAATTTTATTACCATTCACTCCGGCTCAGGAGTCTAGTGAAACGAAAAGACCATTTATTTTACAATTGACCTATAGAAGGGATGCGAGTCACTCAGCCTGGTCTTTGGGTAGGGATGAACATATTAATGCAAGGAATTGCTTATCACAGTGATTATTTTGTAGCCCAATACCTAGAACCAATGTACATACGGTACTCAGAAAGGTCCATTTTTTTCTCCGTTTTGCTCAAAGCGCAATTCTATAGTAAAACACAGACAACCTAACCACAGTGAAATAGAAATCCGAGCCGTTGGCTGGCTGGACATGTGGGAGTTGTAGAGCACAGCAGCACTATTATTTTTTGGTCCTTAATTATGTGTACCGTATCATAAGATATTGCTCACGATCTAACTTGTAATGGGCTCAAAATATACAACTTACAAACTTGTACCAACTTCTAATTATCCATAGAAGGATGAACTTCAGATCATGTCTTGGATGGCTGTTCATTTTGCTCAAATTTAGAACTTCAAGAAAATTGAATTGTGCAACTGCCAGACTTAAATGAATCAGAATACTTGACTGTTTGGCTCATGTTCCCAGTTTTAATGATAAGTGATTAAAACAACACTTAGCAAAACTGAAAAGCCTCTTTTCGACAACTGTAAGTACTGCACGTTCATTTAAACCACTCTTTTAAAAAAAAAGTAGCTGTGCACATGGTGGAAGTAGTTCTAGATAAACTGCTTGTTTTGCTTACCCCAACTTCGATGATCTCCACAAACTTTGCTGATTTTGGAGTGTGTGGCTGATCGCGTTAGTTTGATCTTCATTTGATATTTAGTGGCACAGAAGGAAGGGTGTAACTGGAGTCCCCCATGGACAAAGACAATTTGTGTTTATGTGACAAACATCAAGGTGGACACACGCTGCCAGGAACGTGGCGAGGTGTGCACCACCTCTGTGCATGTGCGGTCATTGAATATGTCCATGTACCCCTACCCTTCATTTTATGCTTCCAACACAGTGTTACCCATGTTACACACCTGCGATATTTCTTCACAGCCAGTCACTGTCGTCTGTCACCATCAGGTAAAGGTTGGACATCCTGAGACAATGTTATGCGTGTGTGTGGCTGAAGGTGGTATGTGTGGTTGAGTCAGATGAGGGCTGGCGCCATTAAGCACAGGGGATGGGTCCAAGCTAGACGCCGAATAATAATGTGTCCCAAAATATTTAGTACTGTCCAATGGATAATTATTCAAAATGGACTGTGCAAAAAGAGCATGGAAATGATATCCCCAAACTGCCACTGCTCAACAGAAAATGCTTTGTAACTGAAAATCCTTTGAGAACAGAAAGAAATATTGCCTTCTACGGCTCTCTGGCAACCAAAGGGTTAGTACATGCATTGCCAACAGAAGCATTTGCATAATATATATTTCGTATTACTTTATTAGATTGTAAGCTTGCGAGCAGGACCACTTTTACCCAATCTGTCCATTCTAGTTTTGTCATATCCTTTGAATGTAGGGACTGTATTCATAGTGCAAAGTGTTAGTATCATAGTCTTGACTCCTTAGCCAAAAAGAGATTTATTTTACACATTTAAGAAATGCAACAAACCGTTTAGAGTAAAAAAATAGGGTGCTATATTTTGCCCTTAGCAAAGCTTTACAATGTACTAATCATTTAAACCTTGGTTAGCTCATTTGTGTAACCAGTAAATAATAATGACCATTCTGCTCACAATTTGCTCTTGCCGTAAACTGGCTTATTTTTTGCACACAAAATAAAAATTATTTTTTTAATGTTTTGCTAGTGCCTACACTATAGGCACAAATATAACTAGTGGGATAAATGCAAAAATACTGTTTATAGATCATATATAGATCACGCTGTAGGTCCTCATGCTTTAGAGATATATATGAATTTAGAGGTCCCTTTTAAGTTATGTGTTGCCCCCCATGCTAAGCTATTTTTCATGAAGAAGATGTGTTCCTTGCTCGTAATTTACCACCATTCAGCTCTAGCACTGGCACATTTGAACGTTTCAGTTGTCTCCAATTTGCCAACACAGTCTCGGCATTGGCAGATGTGATAGTAACCAGTATTAGAACCACTTGACTGACACCATTGGTGAATCATTACAGTCGGTTCATTTAGAAAGTTCTCAGGTATATAAATATGCCGGACATCGCTTTAATACTCAAAAGGATAATTCCATCCAAACATACTAGGATGTTTGATTAAAGCTCTAATTGATTAATATGTTTGACATGTCAGGAGTTCAAAGGCTATCTGAGAGCAGCCAAATTCCCATAGCAGATTAAAAAATAGAGGATAGGGCTAATGCGTGGAATTAAAAAGAGATCAGCATTCTTGTTGGAAATGGATTAACATTCTGATATCCCAATTAAACACTGAAGCCGGCTTCTATCATCTCTTAGGTGAAGAGGATTAATCAATCATGGTGCAGCTGCCAGCCCTCTGAGGGACAATCCACTACTGATGTGCGTCAGACAATGATCATTCCCAACTTACCTCTAATCACTAGATGTGATGCTCTACGGAAGCGTTTATCAAATTCACAACCAATAAAATCAACAACTAAATTACTTTTCCACTCCTGTGTTTGGGCTAAGATTTTAGACAATGTTCTTGAAATGGTTAAAACTTGTGTGTGTCTCAGATGTTGGAATCCCTCAATTCATTGCCCAGCTTCGTTTTCCAGCAATGGAGCAATGTTGGCCATCATTCTCAGGAGATATTTTAAGGGGCGCTCCAGCCACCTTATGCACTTTAATGCATACAATAGCTGAGAGGTCTCTTTAGTTATACATAGTGCGCACCCTTGTAAATGCATGGATGGATTTTGCAGGATCTCCCCATATTCATGTGTCCTCTCCCTTGCCCCTGGCTATTTCCAGTGCGGGATATATGTGGTCGCCCTCCATTATATATTTAGATTTAGCTAACCTAGAAATAAAAGTGTTGTGCCCGGTACCAACAGTATGCCAGTAAAAATGAATGGTCACCTGCATAGTTTGCAGCATAACAAAATATTATACAAGATGTTTAGGTGACTGTTCCATGGTATACAAACAAGGTGCGTTTTAACATATATTTTTTCTGTACTGCTGCATAGGTTTTTTTAGTATATTGAATCGAAAATCGTAAAATTTGGAAAAAGCGACCAGATAGTTATAACATAAATTTAATCTGCATATTTTAAGTTTATTAAAGGATATGATATGTTTCCAACATATAGCTCAAATGGGAAATATTTTATTTCTACTGTGTAAAATGTGAAATATCCCATTGGAATAATATTCAGACGTCAGGCATCTATACTAAGGCTTCATGATACTGAATTTCTCTTGCATGCCATGTACCAGGCTTATCCATCCTAAGCATATAGTATATGTATTCCAGGGAACTTTTGTTTTATCTCTCACCGCATTCCCTGTTATTATTTCTTTCAAACCTGTCTCTCCAATTTTGAAGATGATTCACGTTTAACAATGAGCGTCTTTTCCATATAGCATTTATTCTTTCTTTTATACTTGCCTTTCACAGCTTGACGATAATGATTTATGTATTTTGGCTGTGCTATCTTTCAGCAAACATAAGTACGACAAACAGGGACTTCTGGAATGATTTGTTTCCAAAGACGCATCTACTCATTAATGTCCCCAATTTTTTTTTTTAATTCTTTATTTAAGGTGTGTCAAGCAGCAGCATTGTAGGCAAATGTAAGTTTGTATCTAAATTAATAGAATGTAATGCTGCTCCCATATAACACAAGTAGTGAACCAACACATGAATCAAGAAAAATGCTGCACAAATAATGAACCTGAAGAAAAAAAAAATAACACACAAAACATGTATTAACCAATTATATAGTTAAGTGAAGCTAAACGCAAAAAAAGCAAACACAATACCATATTGAAGTGTTACTACAAACAGTGATGTGTGCCAAAATATATCCCCTTTTCCAAAATGAAAAAATAAGGCACTTACCTGACCCAGAATTTTCAGCCATGCTGCAAAATCTTCCCTTTTCTTCAAATATCTGACATTTCTTGTCACTGATTGGCTGCCTGAAGCTGTCAGTCAGTAGCAGGAAAGTGCATTCATTGAAATCAATAGGAGGAGTATCCTGTCACTTAAGCAGCTGAGGGGTGATAAAAGTGGTACATTTATTTGGAATGTTAAAAGTGCGAATAATGGCTTAAGAAAACGACATAAATGCCACAAGATGACATACAGAATATATTAAAGAGAAATGAACAGCTGTGCAAATTATGTATGTTCGCTTACCTGTATACTGATGTGTTCTGCTACGTTATCAATATACCAATTCCAGGTGCTAATAAAAGTCACTGAAATGGAGTCCTTAAAGGGACAGTCCCGTCCCCAAAACTGTATTTTTATCTTTTTAAATAAAGTTAAATGCACTTTGTACCATTTTCAATACCTAACCCACTATAAGAGAAGTAGATATCCCTTCAGTGACCCTATAGGTTCTTGGAGTCTGCGCATTAAATTATTTCGATACATGCTTCCAGATGGTCATTGAAGAACCTTGGGAAGTAGAGCAGAAATCAACAGGCAGAGCAAAAACAACCTCCTTCTCGCTCCACAGGGATACTTGTGATTATAAGATTTCAAGGAAAAGTTTTATTTTTTGCAGTTTACCTTTAGGTGGAATGAGACGTATACGAGTGACAATTATAATAATGTTCATCATGGAGATAATAAAAGCTATAATTTATATATAAGGGTATCTTTCTGGAGCTTGGTTACTGTAGCCTTATCAGGTGTGGGCAGGATAATATACCGCCTAATAAGTTACCATGGAAACACACCTGTGCTCTATTTGGGAGAATTTAAAACCGCCTTTTATCTTTAAAGGGAAGATGTGTCTGGGAGTTCTTCCTTCTGGATTTTTAAGGAGTGCTAAAAGAACAGTCTGCATTTTAGATGTCCAATGTTTTTGTTTTTGTGCCAGACTTGTGGCAAAATCTAGCTTGATAAGTCCTTTCATGACAGGGGTGTCTAGGACCTTAGTTTAGTGAATCGGCTCCACTATTTCAGAATGAAATGAAAATATTTTTTTAAACTATGAATGGATGAGAAATACTTTTAAATTAAATGGAGATTAAAATATAATTTATTCTAAAAGTTACTCTTATTTTGTGGTTTTTTTTTTTAAAGAAACCTCTTAGGTCATCAGCTGCTGGCAACTGTAGTTATCACCTATTGCATTCATTTTTGCAGCTGTCTATGGAGCTGGGTAAGGCTAGCAACTTTATGCTATAAAAATTGTGTCAGGAAAATAGACTTATCCTTCAGAATATCCTTTGCAATTTAAAGTAATAGTCTAAAACCTAAAAAGCACTAAAAAAAGGACTGAAAAATGCCCTTGGTCAGAGCAAAGAAATAATACACTGCAATACGAAAGACTTGGATTTGAATTATTCCCAAGTGTCCCCAGTGGTCAAGTCGGGAAATGCACATAAAACAGTGGTAATTCTTCAAATAATAAATACCCAAATAAAAATAATCTCTACCCTTCATTTATCATATATGCCCTAATAATAGGCTTGCTTCCTATGCATGAGTTCACTATTCTCTCACTTTAATGTAAAAAAAAAATCCTAATATATATTGTGCTAGTTTTCTTTTGCCGCTTGTATTTTCATTGATGAGCATTATAGCGCCAATCACCCTCGGACATCCAGAGTTGTTGTCATATGTTACCTACATATTTCTGTGAATATTGAGAAAACCTTAGTTGTTACTATTTTTGTAAAGGTGAGGGAGGTTGAAGTACCGCGACAGATGGAGGGATGCAGGATGCCTCACCAAATATGCTTGAATTCCCTGTATCACAGGGCTTATATTACATGCAGACAGCTATGAGCATGTAATATTGAACTTAAGCATTGCAGACGTTCCAAAGGACATCTTGCTTTGATGGGTTGGGTTTATTTGCTCAAGCAAGATTGTGCAGGAGGCTTGAACATTACAAATCGAAGCCTTAACTAGGGGCATAAAAATATAATTTTGCCTCTATGTAAATCAATGGTAAGGCCGCACCTTGAATATGCTGTGCAATTTTGGGCACCTATTCTAAAGAAGGATATTACTGTACTGGAAGAGGTGCAGAGGCGGCTACAACATTAATAAAAGGAATGGAGCACTATAGTTATGAAGAAAGGTTAATTAATTTAAATCTGTTTAGAAAAACGGTACCTCAGAGGGGATATGATAACATTATATAAATATATTCGGGGCCAATACAAACCATTGTGTGGAAATCTGTTCATAAACAGGACTATGCATCGGACACGTGGTCATGCGTTTAGACTGGAAGAAAGGAGATTTAGACTAAAGCAGAGGAAAGGGTTTTTTACAATAAGGACAATAAGGATGTGGAATTCTCTGCCTGCAGAGGTAGTTTTATCGGAGTCTGTACAGACGTTTAAACTGCAACTGGATGGATACCTGGAAAAACATAATATTCAGGGATATCATTTTTAAATTATGGCGAAACAGCTTCTTGATCTAAGGAGAAATCTGACTGCCATTCTGCCAGGGAATTTTGTTCCCTGGTTAGTGCAAAATTGAAAAGAGCCACAACTGGGTTTTTTGCTTTCTTTTGGTCAACAGCAAGAAACTAACACATATGGGAAAGGCTGAACTTGATGAACGCATGTCTATTTTCAGCCTATCTAACTATGTAACTATAATTTAGGAGACATCAACTCAGAAGAAGTGAAATGGCCATGCATTGGGTGGGTAGTGGAAGTGTTGGTTTTTTTAAATTAAAATAATAAATAAAATGATTATTAAACACAAGATGAACATCAGTGTTAGCCCTTGATAATGCATAACTAAGTCAGAGAGTTGGAATGCTCAACTTCTGATAACTCCCATTTTAGAAAATAAGTCATCAGTGCGGGATTTTGGCTATACGCTTACCTATACTTACCCCTACCGCCCCCCCTACTCAGCGGCCTACCTCCCAGTGTGGCATTTTAAGTATGCCCTGCATGCAGTAAATTCACTATGGATCCAACGTTGGTTGTGTTCAAAATAGCAATCTGATCCCTATTATGCTGCAGAGGGGCTGTCAAACCCCACCCTGCAAATGTAACCATAGGCCAAAGTAATCCATTCTAATCCATTGTAATTTATTTGCTAGTTTTTCCTTTATTTTACAAAGCATTTGGCTGACATGCATAACAATGCCAATTTAAGTTATATTGTTAAGTTTTGCATTACTTTATAGCTAGGAGATTACTGAAAACGTATAATTATCCTTCCAGATTTGATTTAATGCTTTGAGCAGGAACACATGTTATGGTTACTGGGAACATCTAACGGGCATATCACATGTGTAACAACCATCTGCAATTAATAATGTTTCCATTATGATATATGTGAAATATCCAGGTCCGATATATATTTTTTAAAAGCAGTCATTTAACCAGCTGGGTGCTAGGAATATATGAACAAAGAGTTTATCCATTTTTTTTAAAACTATCTGCATGGAACCGACAGATACGTCTATAATATGTAACAGCTTTTTCCTTAAATATGCACTGTGGCAAAAAAAGTAAGTGAATCATTTGGAATTACCTGGTTTTCTGCATTCATTCATAAAATGTGATCTGATCTACATCTAAGACACAAACAATGATAATCTTTAACATCTTTATTAACGTCACCCATTAAACATTCACAGTGCTGGTGGAAAAAGTAAGTGAACTCTTGGATTTAAAACCTTGTCAACCCTTGTTTGACAGCAATAACCTCAAACAAGCACATCCAGTAGCTGCGGATCAGATCTGCACGGCGTTCAGGAGGAATTTTAGACCATTCCTCCTTAGATAACTGCTTGAGCTCAGCCGTATTCCTAGAATGTCTGATGTGAACAGCACCTCTAATGGGCTAAGGTCTGGGCTCTGACTGGGCTGCTCCAAAAGTAGATTTCCTTTGTTATTTGCGGTCATTGTCCTGCTGTGTTACACAGATTCTACTGAACTTAAGCTGGCGTACAGCCACTCTGACATTATCCTGTATGATACCTTGATAAACTTGGGAATTCATTGTCCCCTCGATGGTAGCAAGCTGCCCCAGCCCTGAGGCAGCAAAACATACTCAAATCATGATATTCCCTCCACCTTTCTTCACCATGATGTTTTCACGTTGGTATGCTGTGCTCTGGCTTCCTCCATGGTGTTGATGCCTTCTCGATGTTTTATTTTGATGAATGTAAGCTCTATGAGCTCTTTTGCATACGTAATTGTAGATATTCTGAGATTTTTTTTTTTTTGCGAGGCATGGTTCACATCAGAAGATGCTCCTTCAGAATAGCAAACTCAAGATGTTTGAGTTTTTTTATGTCAAAGTAGCTCTAGAATACACTACTAATCCAGTTTCATTGATTGGCCTCCAGGTTTGCTAACTCCTGACTCCAATTAGCTTATTCTGAAGTGATTAGCCTAGGGGTTTACATACTTTTTCCAACCCACACTCTTAATTGTAGTAGTCTGTAGTAGATGTAGTAGCACCGAAAACAGGTAAGATGAACGTTTCAGGGGACATAAGCAAAAAAAGATTAAGAGTGCTATCTATAATAATAATAATAAAATACTTTAACCCCTTCCGGACCGCCGATTGCATACTGCGTCTTCACTTGAAGACCGTAGTATTTTTTTAAATATTTAAATTCCGTGATCGTGATTCGCTGCAAAGCGATCACGTGCACGGAATTGAGGGGGGGGTGGCTGCTACTGATCGCTGGGAACGAGCAGTGACGTACCTGGTACGTCCCGGTCTGCCAGTGGCCCGTGACCCGGAAGTACCAGGTACGTCCCGGTCTTGAAAGGGTTAACTCTATAATAATAATAATAAAATACTTTAAAACACAATATTTCTGACCAAGGGTCTGTTTTAAATGAATGCATGTATTGTGGTAGAGTTCCTCTAAATTTGTTTTTGGTGAAATCTATAGCAAGTTGTTTACTTGCAATATGTCCTTATTAAGAAATCGAAAACAGTCAGGTGCTTAACAAATACTTTCCTAGTATTAGATAAATGTGACTTGTTAATTTTGTTTCTCGTTAAATGACTGACATTTCTAAGAAATCACAGTGAAAGGACAGTGGATGGGGGTCTCTCTCAAGACGAAGGAGTTGAGTGTGTCCTGAGCTGCTGTAATTTGAAAGATTTGAGGCCATAAACATGAAATGCTTATTTATATGTGTTTGACTTGCTGTTCTGCCTATACCAGCAAGAGTATCTATACTAGCAAGGATTATAGTCAGCATTTACTAACTGACCGAATCATTTCTGTCCCCCTTTCATAAGTTTTTAATGCAAATTTCACAGCATAGTGGAGCTTTGTCGGCCCTCTCTACGCCAAGTGATGCTACTCTGATACGATCCATAAATAATATGGATTTCTATGGCTTATCACGATTGCTCCTTTTAAAAATGAACACATTTATAATATTTGGACACAATATTATATAGTTTTTTTTTTAAATAAAATATATTAAGATAACAGGAAAATACATGCCTTATTTATACTAATCACGATAAAACCCAAACATTGTTTTTCTTTTTTAAACCTATTTATATTATAGAGGACAATAACCTCAATTTTAAAGCAAATTCTGACTTTTTTTTTTTTACATTTTCAACATAAAAACCCAACTGGTAAAGTTCCCTAAACACTTTGCAGCTGCAGCTGTATAGAAATAAATGTATCTTTTAAACAACGTGCAATACGAGTTCGTGGAAGGGATGGCTTTACACCTTCCCCTTTTTTTCTAACCACCATTATTATATTTATGGTAGCTGCAGTTCATTATTTATACTCTAGCTCAGTCAGCATTCTTTTTCTTTTATTTCAGTTCCTTTTCCATTTGGCCAAAAGGCTGTGCGATAATCTTCTGGGAAAAAAAACCCAAAAAACAATATGTGTGAAAATGAGTTTACCTACAAGGCTATACAGAAACTAAAAAAAGGCATTTTAAAATCTGGTTTATTGTTATCTTATTATAAACAACTTAAGGGTCTTTTGAAATACTAGCACATCATATGAGATCATTTTTGTCTTCGCATAATCGCAATCAGTATACTGAGTTTCCACGTTTTGCCTTTGTCTAATGCTCACCTTATGCGAGTAAAGAAACAGAATTCAGTTTCCAAGAAGTAACAAATCTTCTCTTGAGTCAAATCAGTTAAAAAGTCTCCCATCTGGATCATATTGGTTATAATTTGACTACATATACAAATGTTTCCCATCTTGAGTGTTTTTATATTCTGCTGCACACAGATTAAGACGCCGTGTCTCTCAAGTGATCCCGGCACTATGGTAGATACAAAAGATGGATTTTCCATTAGGCAATGTAGACCTCAGAGTTCCTGGCTGCCAGCTGGCACATCTGAGTTAAAAATGAAAAACCCAGGATAATAGACCCGTACGACTCAAAAGTCACAAAAATTGTATGAATTTTCTATTCTGCCAACCCACTTTGCTTATTCAAGGCTCTCGCTTTTTTTTTCTGCGTTTTCCTTTAAGCATATAACAGAATATGAGTAAAATTATATTCTCATTTTGGCAAAATCGGGTCTCTTTGGATACAGCATGGACATATTAACTTCAGCTAAAAAAGGCTAAATAAAATTGGATTAATCTTGCAAATTGAATCAAGGTAAATGCTCCCAGCAAGCTGCAATCACAATTGTAAAATCAAACAGTAACTATAGTACACAAAAGTTTCTTTGCAAGTATTTTGGCAATAACGGCAATTTGGAGCTGCCCTACGTTTTTGTTCTCAAATTTTAAGAGATAGATGGTCCAAAGAGGTGTGTGCTATGTTTTGTAGAGTGTTGCGGAATATGGGGGTGCCTGTAAATAATTTTTTTAAAAAAAATTAATAATGTAGAATCATGAAACCTTTCAAGATCTCAGAGGGTTCTTCTTCAGATCCAATGAATGAAGAACCTTGAAGGACTGGAAGCTAATGTACATGGAAAATATGTACATCTTACCCTATAAACTTCCATCCACTAAAAGGTATCACATATATTTTGGGATTTGACCCCTACTTTCTCCGGGATTAATGCACTGAACACTGAGTAACAAGTACGTTATGGTAGCATCCCTACTTTTTCTCCTTTTAATATAAAAGTTTAACTCCCCATGACTCTCTGCTTAGTGAATTAAACCCAGTGTCTCATTTTCATTCCCTAGATGATTTCACTCTAAATCGTATAACCTTCCCCATTTCTGCTCTCAATCAGCCAGCCAGGTAAGTAGGTGAAGCAGTATGTGATATATGATAGAATAATATAAAATATATAAAATATCTAGAATCCCCAAGTCTGTTCTCCCGTCTATTGTCCAAATAAAGGAATATGAATGACAAAACTGGATGATCGTTATAGAGGCACTCACTTTCCTTGGTTAGCATGTAAGCTTGTTGTTGTAAAACAGACTTTCAAGTGATCAAAGTATATGACTTAAATAATGTATCATTCTATCACGCAGACGAACCTTGAGGGGGATGAGATGTAATCCTGTTACTCAGGGATTCTGTAACAAAAAAAACATCATGCGTTCCGTGATTTGTAATGCCTTTTGGCACTGATTATGAGCTATCAGACATCAAAGACTTTTTATGTAAAATATTTTATACAATACATTAATAAACAAAAATTATTTATTCAACAAGTCCGAAAATCTGACAAGACAGCTGATATGTTCCGCATGACAGAATCTGTTTGTTAAGAGGATAAAAGCCCTTAGACACGTTAAACGTGATCGACAGGTGATAAGCGTACAGTTTAAAAAGGTAGTGTCTATTACCAAAACATGACATTATAATTCAAAGTCAAAATATTCACTAATAGAAGAAATTATAGGCTGTTGAGCTGATGTTTTAAATGTTTGTTTTAAATATAGGCACAGTAGGGCACTGTGTGTTTTTGTCTTTCATGGATTGACCAGTAGTATATTACTATATGAATTAATACAGTTTGCAGGTCACTACATAGAGACGTACTGTGTATATAGACCTGTGCCAGAAGTAGGTGTAGTAATTGGGAGTGAGTGGAAAAAGGTAGGTGAGACAAAAAGTAAAAAAAATATAGGACACTAAAACACCTTATTGGAGCAGTTCCCAAATACACCTAAAGAGTAAATGCAGTAAATGATATGGTAGATGTTAAGATTAAGGATAGGTAGAGCTTTTATACAGTTAAGGAACAAAGTTGCAGCTTATTTAAAATACAGATAATACAATAAAAATATGATACAGTTGTAGAATTATTCAGCTAACATGTTTCACTGTGTAACTTCATTAGCGGTATGTGAAGGACATACATTATACGGACAAAAGTATTGGGACACCTGACCATTACACACACAGGGACTTTTATGACATCACATTCTAAATACATAGATATTAATATGAACTTGGTCTTCCACTATTCTATGGAAGGCTTTCCACAAGATTTTGGAGTGTTTCTGTGGGACTTTTGCCCATTCATGCTGTAGAGCATTTGTGGGGTCAGGTACTGACTTTGGACAAGAAAGCCTGGCTCACAATCTTCATTCCAGTTCATCCCAAAGTGTTTGATGGGGTTGCGGTCAGGGCTCTGTGCGGCTGGTCAAGTTCTTCCACATCAAACTCATCCAACCATGTCCTTTGTGCACTGTGGCCCGGTCACTCTGGAATAGATAATGGCCTTTCCCAAATGTTTTCCACAAAGATCAAAGTATATCATTGTCCAAAATGTCTTGGTGTGCTAAAGCATTAAGATTTACCTTCATTGGAAGTAAGGGGCCCAACCCCTGAAACCCAGCACCATACCATTATCCCTCCAATTTACAGTTGGCACAATGCAGTCAGGCAGATAAGGTTCTCCTGGCATTCGCCAAACCCTAACTCGTCCATCAGACTGTCAAACTGAGAAGCGTGATCCGGCACTCCACATAACTTGTTTCCACTGCTCCAGAGGCCATTGGAAACACTGGAAAAGTAGTGTTTTACCCTACTCGATCCAACGTATTGTACTTGGTGATGTAAGGCTTGCCTACAGCTCCTTGGCCATGGAAACCCATTTCATGATGCTCCTGCAGCACCGTTTCTGTGCCGATATTAATGCTAGTAGAAGTTTGGAACTCTTTAGCTACGGAATCAGTGGAGTGTTGGCACTCAGTGACCACGCTCTATGACTTTATGTGGTCTTCATCTTCATGAGTGGCTGCTGTTCCTAAACTTTCCAATAATACCGCTTACAGTTGACCGTGGAATATCTAGCAGGGATAAAATTGGATGAACTGGCTTATTGCAAAGTAGCATCCTATCACAATACCGCACGACCCATTCTTATTATACATGTTTGTAAATGTAGACTGCATGGCTAGGTGCTTTATTTTAGACACCTGTGGCAATGGTTCTGATTGAAACACCTGAATTCAATAATTAAGATGTGTGTCTCAAACTTATGTCCATACAGTGTATAAGTGAATACCTATCCATAAAAATAAAACACGAGAGAAAGAAAAGAAGAAAGGAAGTAACTAGATGTAATGCCTAGTCAATGTAGAAATTACGACTTGGGATTTGTTTATGTTTTTTTATGTAATGTTTATAATTATTCCTGTGGATATCAATTTTTTAACTATGTTAATTAAGTATGCTCAGCTATCATATGCATTAAAGTTCCTTTCAGGGCTGGAATATACATTAAATATTTCAAGTCATTTAATGCGAAAGAAAGAATTATTGTCACATTTATGAATCATTCTCTCCTAGATATTCTACATGCAAATAATTTCCAAATAGATTCATCTCAGTTGTTTAACATGATATAGAATTGTCTTCAGTTGGGTAACAAATTGATAAAAAGTGAAATCCCACTCTGCTTTATAAAACACAAAACAAAACAAGCAAGTCATTAACCACCCCTTAATTCTCTAGCTTTGGAAGCAAATGCAAAAGACAAAGTATTAAACAACCCTGGGCATTCATCAAGGGGTGATAGATTATAACCATCATCATCTTGAAATTAGTAATTAATCAATCTTCTGTTTGCGGCGATAGAAGGCTATTTCATGTATGACAAAAGAAGAGGCAGTTCAAAACCAATCAATCTTTTTTAAGCAGTTGAACAAATTGAAAGAGTTTTCCAAAATAAAAGGTAATATTACCAACACCATTTGCCCCGGTATAAATGGCATGAGGGTTATATGTTCTGTAAAGCAGACTAACGAACAGTAAAAAGCGCAGAATAATTTCTCATAAGAAATACATTGTAAGATACACTGAGCATTTTTATCATTATTTATTTTATATATGGTTTTTTGCCGGTATCTAAAAGTATTGAAAGAACTGGATTTTATTGTTGATTTAGTCCCTTTTTTTCTACATTATGAAGTATTGTATAGTTTGGAGGTCACATATATAAATATGAGTGCTTTTTGAAATGTCTGCAATAAAGACACTTATTTACCTGTTAGTGGTCTAGATTCCTGCCCTGTTTGAGGACAGAAGACCCAAGTCTTTAAGCCAAGTCTGGAGTCTCATTGCTGAAGCTGGTAATGTAAGCGACCCGCAATAGTGGTAGATCACTCTAACACAGAACCTACTTGAGTGATCCGGCCAGGCCCGTTAAACATATTATAGCGCTGCTGGCTCCTGATCAACCAGTAAAAATGTTGGGTACCCTCAAATTTAACCTTGGGGTCTATTCACTAAAGGGAGAGTTGACATGGGGGTTGTGGTTTTATCTCCTATACTCCTCTATTAATTTGTGTGTGACCAACACAGGCAACAAGGGATAGGTGAGCCCTATAAAATACCTATTTCAGTGATGAGGAGACTTTAAAGAAAATACACTGATTTAATTATACATTATGCAGGGCCAGCCAAGCACTTCCTGGAGAGAAGTTCACTGGGATTGGTTCTTCATAACGTACAGTTAAGTCAAGGAGCTAAAACCCAACTCTCCCATAAACTCTCCTAAGAACCCTTCCACATGTAGGTTGCTGTGTGCATGATCCACCTCTAGACGTATCCTTAGCAATGTGTAGTTAACGAAGACTATTTTACATTTTATATATAATACCATTATTGTTTTAGAGTCTGATAATTAAAATCCGGCTTATTTTTTCCAGGGAATTTTTAAGCTTTCTTATTTGTTGCAGATCTCTTATAGACGTGCAGATGTTTTGGTGAAAGGAGTGCATAGCCGCTTGTTGTGAACTTACTAACGGTTTTACAATTCATTGTTTGTTTAGACGTACGAGTTTGCGCTCCACAGCTGTTCTTGCTAATGCGTTTCCCATTATCTGGAGATAAAAGGATCATAACTCTAGTGTACTCTCTTTATATCAAAATATCATGTTCTGAAACACAGGAAACAGGATTCTGTTTTATAAAAAGAAAAAAGTAATTACCAAATAGGCCCTTTAGGCATATGTTTACAACAAGGTGGCATTGTGTCCTTACACACAGCAGTGCCAGTTCTTGTGTGTGTATGTTTGTCTTATTTAGCCATAAAAGGTATAATCTTTTAATTAAGAAGAATAGGGATGTTAATGAGCCAAGCATGATATGAGAGAAAAAAATGAAACAATTATTTATTTCCATTTAGTACACCGGAAAGAAGTCTAAGAGAACATCGGTTTAATACCAGCACGTTTCTCTACCATTGAAAACATATCTACAATATGTCATATTTTTGTTACAATACCAATAGAGCTAATAACAAAGCTGCAAGATAATTACTCTGTATTTAGAATATTCTACTAGCAATGTATTAATTGCACTTAAAACCGTCCTGGACTGGCCATCTGGCACACCAGGCAAATGCCCGGCGGGCAGCTGGCCAACAGTGCCCCATACTCCCTCGATCTGCCACCCAGCTGCACAGTACATGAGCATAATACCATAACGTGTACCCGTGCGTATCCGGCCGTCTGCCTCACCTATGCCATCAGGCAGTTACTGGTCTTAAAGGGCTATAAGACGACGATGGGTGTTTGAGATCAACAAGCTGCTTTTTGTGTTGTAGGATGACTTTAATGTATACACTACTAGTTTACATGGGGAATTAGTATTTAACAAACAGACTATTTTGTAACTCCTGCTTAGTACGCTCCAAATTGCTAAGTACTGTACATAGTTATTGCTATATCTACAAAATATACATACAGGGAAGGAGCAAATAGGCAGATGAGATGTGAAGATCTTGTGCAATTTACTGAAGCTGGACTGTTTAACTTGCATTTCCACATATAGCCACTGGGGATGCTAGTGCAACTTGGACCGCATCCTATCGCGTCTGGATTATTCTTTATGTTATACCGGGTTCTGTCAATTGTTTCTTGTGTTGCGTAATCCTAGATAGTGCTCAATTGAACATATTGCCTGCAAAATGTATTTTCAAATAAGCTATCAATACCCCTTCTAATCATGTAATGACCCTCCCAGGCCCTGAGCCTAGTTGCCTCCTTGCCTCTGGACTGTGCTGGCCCTTTGTGCATGATATATCCCTTAGCCTATGTATGCCAATCCTTCAAAGCCAATCTATATTTTGGTATATAAAAAGCTGTCCGATGCTAGTTTTTGCAGTCATTAAGTATTTCTTTCCCCAAAAAAATTATTATATTTTCTATATTTTTGTAATTTAGTTGTCTTATCCTTGGGGGGTTTTTTGCTGTTTAATATACTTGGTGTTAAAAAAAATAATCCTGTTTTTTAATTAACTGGTTTTGAAAAGGGTCTGCACTAATTATATTACTATACTATACTACTGTGTTACATATAGTTTTGATAATGGTGTATGTTCCTGTGCATCCATTACTGACAACACTTATCCAGAGCAGGTAAGACCGTCATCAAACTCCATAGCAGTGGGTGCTTAAATTAGTTCTCGATTTTCTTGGGGAGAATGTCACTCCAATTAACACATGCTTGGGAACTGTGATTCACAGGTTCATTTCTTGGTCAGTCAGTTTTTATTAACCATTTCCATTAACATGTGTGAAATTCTGAATTGCAATCTCACACCTTTTGACTATACTATTTTTTTCTATTTGAATGCAAATACATTATGGTCATCAGTAGACGGTTGCCATATTCTGGAAGTTTTTTCAATCAGTAAATGAGCCAACCAATGTTTATTGTTTATTAAACAAAATGTACAACTAATCTGTGTGTTTTTGTGTAGCAAATGCATAGATCAAACAACATTTTGACATAAAGCAACTGTTTCCTCTTTAAACCCTTACTGTACATGGGAACAGGGTCTTAAATATCAATAAGATATCTATTCACTATAAATAAAATACATCTTTTCATCTAAACATTTTCTCATTGTGATGACACAATGATTAAGGCATTGGCGTATTTATTCCAATACTTATGATGTATAACTGAAAACCATCAAGTAGTATCATTAGACTTTTTTTAAAATGGCACCTGGGAGGGGAGAGGAGGAGGAAAAAGAATGTGTGTGTATGTACGTGAACGGTGATAGAGTGAGTGTATGCGTGTTAGTTATAGGGAGGGCTTGAAGAAGTACTGCACCCAGGTGCCACAAACCTTAGGCTTCTACCTGTTATCATAAAGTGTGCTTATGGGATGATATAAGGGTAAAGTGATGGGTGGAGCATTGCGTAAGATGCATATGGGGTAGTTTGATGGGAGGGACATGGAGGCCCAGGCATTAAGCATGTACTGGGCCCAGAGGTTCCTGATGGGGGCCATGTCTGTAGGGTTACTATTAAAGGGGCAGAGCACAACTTGTTTGCCTTCCATGTTAGATGTTGGCAAGCAGCACTACTAGGCGTGCAGTGCAGGCACAAGCGACTGCCTAGTTGCCCATTAAGGGAGATTAAGCTCTGTAACCTTTAAAGCAATTGCTTGTAGTAGCATGTTTTTTCCCTCCATCCAGAACATGTGAAATGTTTCTTTGCTGAGTTAAAAGTTTATAAAACACATCTTGGGTAATTATTTATTAAAATGCGATTTATATGGAAAAAGAAAATAGGTTGTTTGAGCCAAGAAACTATTTATTAAGTCACAGATTTTAACTTCCAAGCCTATCTCAGCATAAATCAACAAGTAGATATAACTCCCATTATAATTCCACTACAGTAGAGGAAGTCACTGAATACTAAGTTAGCTGCCTCGCAAATTATAATATAAATGGCTTATCTGATTGTCCAGAGCTTTGTAGATTTAACAAGCTGAACAAAGGCAGCTGATGAGTTGTTTGTTTGCAACACAGAGATTTCTTATCAAATCCAGCTACATGTTTACCATAATTTTAATGAACTGATAACATGTTTATTAGATCTATAATGTGCAGGTGTAAGAGTAAAGGTCTTCAACAAGAGGAATCTGACATATTTAACTATGAGAAATACATAAACTGGTTACATATTAACTTGGGGACTTAAACCAAAAACAAGACCATACATGGCCCAGGCCACATATACGCACAGGCCAGAATATAAAACTGGCAGCTGGAGCTTCATCTGCAGTTGCAATTCCTAGGTTTACTCACTGAGCAGCAAGATATTTACTTAAATCTAATGTGTTTAAGCCCATAGATCAGCACAGGCCCAGACTCATGGTCATCGGGCAAATGCCTGGTGGGCTGCCAGTCAATGGCACCCACACTTATCTAGTGGCAGATCAGGTGCTGCAAGAATGTAAGAGCATAGCATGAGCTTGCATGTATCCGGCAGCTTTACATATATTATTTAGTGGCCACTGGTCTTAAAGTGACAGGGACGCTTTTCTTACCCAGTCCTCGTCTAGCTTATGGAGAACGTTGACAGCAACCTGCCTTGAATGGAAGCTCTTGGAAATTTGCCAACAATTCCCTGCTTCCATGAGATGTCCTGAATTGAGTCCCTATTGATAAAGATTTAACTAAGGACTGTAACCTCTGGGAAACAGGCTTGTTGTTTTCATGTAAAAAGTCATATTTGCCCATAAAGTGGATCTGTCACTTTCCCAAACCATACATTTATATATGTCTAGGTATAACATTATTGGGAGGAAAAATCATGCAAGTCAACTGAAGACCTTGATGTTCTTCAACTCAAGGCCTTGCCCTAAAAAGATCAAGGTTGTCAACCAGACATCAAAAGATAGTACAGGTATAGAGAGAATATAATTGTAAATATTCCAACAGATTTGTGTGCACTCGCTCACCTGTATGACTCAGTCAACTTCATCTACAGGGTGTAATATACAGTATTGTGCGACTATGTTTCTGTTGAATGCAGATGCTTGTGTAGGTTAGGAGAAATTGTGTAAGACGGTATTTGGAGAGCTTATATACGGAAAAGTATGCTCATGCTAATTCAAGGCTTGGAGGCGATGCGTATTCGGCATTATGTTGACTTGGCTGTGATATATTTGGCTGTGCATACTGAAGCATATGTGCGCTATGCAGGTTGTTTGGCAACCTTTAAAAAAAAAGTTTCTTGACATCTGTCCTGCTGTCCTCTCGTGGTTACTCATGCCTGTCTGTCACATCTGTCCCTTAAGTTACAGATCAAGGTGTAAACACAAACAAGGAACTTTCCTAACAGTAGGTAAGGAACTGCTCCAATGTCAAATTGTCTTTTATTTTAAAAAAAAACAACTAATATTTTGATAATTGGTATATTTTAAAATACTGTGGTTTGAGATTTTTTGTGCTTTTTTGAAGCATTTTTAATTAGGTTAAAGTAGAAAATAATCACTGAAAAGTAGACCCCCTTTGTAAATGCACTATTTTTCCTTGCCTTTTCCCCGACTTTCTGTCCCTCGGAGTTTCAGAGGTCCATGGCATTGACATTACAATGCCTCAGGGAGTAAGGGGATGTCACCAAGCTGATATTTTCCACAAGCATCAACATTCCAGCTGGAAGTTTATTGAAAATGTACCGGCAAACATAATGACAAAGAAAACTCACCCAGCTCCATTGGCAGGTCTAGATCTACATCTCTTCCTCTACGTACTAACAGTCTTATAAAACCAACACCCAAATAGTAAGTGACTACTGCCATGGATATGCCGTCCGTGGCTTCCTCTGTATCATGAAAGGAGGGATTGGCCATTGTGAATGGCAGCTGATGGCCTTGACAAAAATAAAGGATGCCAAATACATAAAATAAAGGCCAGATTAATAAAGGGGCTGATAGAGCTAAAGCTCCAGTCCTATGTCTCTTTAATAGACCCACTATCAGGTGAGATAGAGGCCTTGTAAACCTAAATTAGTGGTGCCACTTGGCGGCAGGCACCAGGTTGAGAAAACAGAGGTCTTTCTCTAACCTGTCCACGAGTATGCAGCACGTGGATTTTCTAATATGGAGATCTATGCAAGACCTACCTTCTTTTTTGTATACATGCAGAGATTATGGATCAACCGCATGTAATTTAAGTACATTGGGGGGGGATTTTTGTTGATTGTGATACACATTCCCCACAGACCACGGGTAGATGGTAAATGGCATTTACTTGACTGGTTTTCACGTTTTATCTTCTGTTTAGCTAACAGGGAACTTCCCTCCCCAAATCCCAACTGAATAAACTATAGTGGTTGGTATTCCATGCCTCATTTGACATTATATTTTTTTGGTGGCAATATGTCCCCTTTCTTCCATCTCATAATTGTAATGGGACTGCCAGTAAGAGAGCATGACAGTTACTATGGGGTTAACATGTGTAACTATAACCACGGCATACGTTAGGATTAAACATTTCAGTGTCAAAGGTGCTGAAGGGTTATACTGTAAACATTAACAGGGATCGGAGTGGCTCCTAAGTTGACATTAGTAAAGCAGGAGGTGTTATATTTTTTTCGCTGACAGAAACCAAGATTTAAGCACTTGTGTATAATATGAACATGACATTGGAATTTTATGTGGCATGTCTTCAAAACGTTTTAAACCACGTATATGTTCTTTTTTCTCATATATAAATGCCATTAAAAAATACAGTCAAACATCTAGTACTAACAACCAGTAGCACTGATTTTGTAACAACATTACAATGGGGAAATACAGGGGTAGTTTTGCCATTTATTTTCAGAGAAATTCCTGAAAAATGTAGTAAGTACATTTCTGTGTAACTGTGGGGATTCCACTGGTGGGTGGGAAATACCGTGTTTCATCTCTCACCCATCCATATCCTTTGACTTCAGAATCAACAAGCAACCACGTGGACATAAAAAAGACATAACAGTGTGGACAGAGTGTGACTTACTGTCTTATTATGTGTTTTTTGCTGATTTTTTTATACCCACTTGCTATCTCATGATGAATTTGATATTCTGTTAATATCATAGAGCACAGATTAACATAATAGTTATAATCCAGTGTATTTCACATCTGGGGATAATACATACAACACATCCAAGGACTGTATAAGTGAAGACTTAATATGGACCTCAAATAATTCTCAGAAAAACTTTTAATCACTACTGAGATCCATTTTTTGGGGAAAAAAATCATTATTGATATACAGTATTAAAAAGTTTGAAAATCTGTATAGTAATAATACAAAAAAAAAATACAAAAAAATGAGACTGTTCAATATACAAAAATGATAAAAAGAAAAACATCTAAATGATCAACAGGAGCCACAAAATTGCAATGGTAGAAGTAAACCTTTCAAGATTAGCTGGCAAATAAAATAATAAAATGTGTCAATTATCACAGCAAGGGACGGCACCACTGAATTACCCCTGTTTATATTGTTCAAGGAAGGGTATTTTGTGTTTTAATACTTTATTACAAAAAGCTGTCAAAATACATAAGAAATGGTCGCCCGTGCGGCTCCTTTTTTGCTTTAGAGATAAAATTTCCCCTTAAATATAGTTTAGCCAACATTTCATTTTCTTCACAGAATTTTCAATGACTCATCTGCGTCACAGTTTCGCATTCAAATGCAGAAAAAAACCCATATGTCACAAACATTCAAAAACACATATTGACCTCAATCCTAACAACCACAAATGCTGCGTACAAGAACAGCATCGGTGATGATTGCGTTAGGAGGCTGTTACACACATCCTTTGCCCATATTATAATGCAGAATATATGGTCTGCTAGGGACAGTCCCCGAGTCTACACTACCCCCACCATCCTTCCTCTTGTTTGGTGAGTAATCAAAGACACCTGCTATATCCAACCTGTTCCGGCAAGTACCCGCTTCTTCGGACTCGCCTGAACATGTTCAGGGAAAGTAGGAGGCAATGCTCAGCCAGCCCTGCAGGGAGAATCAGTTACTTGCAGAGAACATATGGAACATAAATAAATCCACAGCCAGGTTTGTGCAAATTATTAACCAGGAATATCTTCGGAAGTAACACAGAAAACACAATTCAGCCTATTACTTTGCTTTATAAGAGTAGAAAGATGGTTTGGTTTTAGATCCTTTCAAGGGCAACGTCCGCCATTTTTTTTCATTTTTTTTTTCCAGTATCGGATCAATGAGCTTGTTTTTGTGACTGTTTTTGTGACTACATATTAATTGTTTCTTTGTGTTCTAGCCCTGTAATCTACTAGACAAACACCCAGACTACTTATTTTACTGCTTATGGTATACAGTACAATGGCAAAGTCTTAATTACCCATCCAGACACTGTGACTAATGCTAGTCTATGGAGGAATGGATTTCATTAGCGTTGCCATTAAGAATCAGATAAGAGTCGTGTGAGAGCGGGCAAAGACATCCAAAATATCGCCTCTACCTATAGCGGCAGCCTCCAGGTCTGCAGATAATGGAAGCTTATACGAGAAAGCCAAGTCTTCTTCCACGCTAATTCTGTATGCAATACTGTATTTAATTCTCAAAGAAAAATATTTTTTCCATGGGAATTCCCTTTTAAAGGAAATTCTCATATCTACTGGCGATTTAGAATTGAATTAGAATTAAACTATATAATTACAGTTGCCCTATGGCAGATTCAAAGCGAGAAAAGAACACAGTTTAAAAATAACATCAACATTATTGTCATTTTAATAACATAACTTAATGGTGGGGCAGCGTTTGCAGCTGCCCTTAATTGGTTGATGCCATAGGAGCCCGTTGCCGGCAACCAACTGAGTCGCTCTTACAGACCTTTAAAATCCTGGCACCAAAGTCATTGGTCTCCCCAGGCCATGTTGCTCCAAGGTATACTTTGCCCTTGACTAAAATCCCCATTCCTCTCAGGCCAAGTTGCTCATAGCAGTTGTCTGAGTCTGAGTCTTATTCCAAGAAACGTACAATCTTCCCTCCTAAATACCCTCAACCAGCATGCCAAAGAAACCATCTATCACGTCCACCAAGTTCACCATATCGGCCTTGCGACAATCAACTCATCCCCTCCCAAGTGGTTCTCTCCTACTGCCCCCATCAGACACTAAATAGATTATAATCTTACAAGAATAAGGCTATCTTCTCCTTCTGTGTGTTAAATGTCTGTTAATGATATTTCAATTGTCTTATTTATTTTTACTATACTCCATGAAATTTGCCAGCACATAAATATAATATTATAAAGAGGGTGCAAATGGTAAATGCAGAGGAAACTGGCAGGGGCAGTCTGTTGGGTGTTAGCTGCTCCACATTTACTTTATAATATATGTGTGTGGTCATCGGGGCGCCTGACAAATGCATCCTTCAGAACCTTAATGATGTGACATACATTCTGATCCTCTGCGGCTTTGTACTTAGGCTTGTGGTAAAGAAAAAAGGATACACGGCCAAAAATGATCTCTACAACTAGGTATTTTAGAAATAAATGAAGCTTTCTGAATATTGACACTAAAATCATTGGCGGGCTTTCATTACAGCAGACTACAGCTGTATTAACACATTTCACAAAAATTCTTAATAAGTGAGTGTGTGATTCTTAACTGTTATATCTAACTGTACTGTGATATCGCTAATGATTGTATACATTTCAGCATATGCCAACCCCAAAAAGTCTTATTTGAAGTCAAATAGCCAATGGAAAGCTTTGAAAAGTTCCTTTACCAGTTATAATATTTTATATTTTAATGAAATATCCATTAAAGAAGAACCCCTTCAGTAATTCAATCCTTCAGTATGCATAAGGAAAACAGTGAGACAAAATTATTCAATTATTTGTAAACTCTTGGTTTAGTGAACAAACCCCTGGCTTTTAATGTTTACTCTTTTACTTATTATTATATTACTTATTAAGGCTTTTTAAAACTATGGGCTTTTATTTTCTGTAACATGCATCTTGTTATATATCACATGTATAAAACAAAGGACTTTATACCATAAAACTAGCTTGTCAGCCAGTGGTAAATAATAAAAAAAGAAATCATCCACGTTTAAGAGGGTTCTACAGGGTTGGAATATTCATTTACTGCATTAAAGTTGGATTTCAACGTTGAACTTTTACATACAGTTCTCCACTTCATTCTCACTTAATAACCGTATTTCATAAAAAGGTTCAGCTAGTGAGTCCTCGTTCTATAAAGTAAGTTTGACCTTTAGGATGATGATAACAGGAGGTTCTGGTATTTTTAAAGGAAAGGGGACAAAGGAAAAACACCTTTTTTATAAGTGCCAATGCCAACAAAATATGCCATATATTAGCCTGGGACGTTTTAATAATAGCTTTATAGGCAATTGTCAAAAGCCCTTTAAAAAAGGTGCACATTCTCTATTTTCTTACCAACCCCAGATCTGGGCTGACTAATAAAGCCTTTAATTGGATAAATTAGTGTTTTTTGTTTTTACATTTTTTTGGTGGCTGGAGGATCAAGCTAGTTAAATAGGTGACCTTTGCAGTTGATTTTATGGACGATGTATAGGCTGTTACATCGTTAATACTTCATAAATAAATAAAATGCCTCGCACAAAAATACTTTTAGATTTTTTTCAGGATAATGTTTAACAAAGAATAGCTTTAACTGAAAAAAAACCTTAAAAAATACTGTGGAAAATAGTTAATTAAAATATTATCATAAGGTATTTACTATTTATTATTATTATTGTTGTTGTCATATAAAGAAGACAGAAAAATGTACTTTTCTGTTACAATGGGGGGAATATAAACCTAATTTCTATGTAATTATACATGAAACATTTACGTCATGTGGCCCCTTGTAACATTAGAAACATGGAAATGCAGAATGGGATTGCAAATTAAATTATTATACTACATTTATTTATATAGTGCCAGCAGATTCCGTAGCGCTGTTACAACAGAGTCATCTTATAAAATCACAAACTGGTACAAAAGGAGAAGAGGGCCCTGGTCTTGTGAGCTTACAATCTAGTCGATAAGATGATAAGAATCATTGGGCCCATGTAGTCTGCCCATTTGTACCCGTGCACGTTTAAACTCCCTTACTTTACGAGCCCCTCTCTTTTTGAAACCGGCGGTCCTGTTCACCCATTCTCCTAGCTGTCCTGGTTCTTGAAGGAGTTACCGTGGAAAGTTAAGTATTTGTGCGTTTTTTTTCACAGTAACTCCCGTGGGAGTATTTTTCAACTTTTTCCCACAGTATCCCTTCCAGAAAAAGACTTAAGAACATTAAGATAAATGTTTTGATGTTGCTCATTGGGTGTGAAACGAATGTTAAATCCCGCATTAAGCAGCATTCATGACTTCATGTCCAATCCTAAACCGCATGAGCTGTGTGATCGCTTTCTCTCGCTTCAATGTCAGTAAGGTTATTACATTTCACAAAGCACAACAAAAGGATCGCGCAACCTTTCAACTCGGGGTCACCTCTGTTATTCTGGCTCATATTGGTGCAATTAATCATCTGACAGATATTACATAGTCTACATTCTCACTCACCAACATGGCGCCTGGAAAACAATTTCAAACGCCTACATACCTACACAATGTATCTTTCATTGAATGTTAAAGGTCTTGTATGAGGTTGCTGGGTAGCCTTTACTTTTCTTTTAATACTAAAAGTACCTTATTGTATAGTCATTCTATATAGTATACAGTATTGTATAAAATATATGTACTGTATATATCATTGGAAGATAATAGCTCTTTTATTGGGGGCAACATAGATTAGCATAAACTTTTCAGGACCAAAGATGTCTGTTCAGGTGGAGACATAAAAAAGGGTTATTATATTAATAATTAATCTTATTAAGTATAAATATTCATAAAGTATGATGGTTTCTGATGTGTTTTGTAATATAAAGTAATAACCCTCATTGATAATCTATGGGAAGAGATGATTGCTTACCAAAAAAGCTTACATTCTACAAGAAGTGGTCAATTAACATATAAATAGCTTCATAAGCAAAAAAGAACTCTGTTCCTATGAAGATAAGAATGGGTGTTTCCACTATATTGACTTATTTGAATATATTTCCCTAACACACATTTTTAAGATGATATATATTTGACTTAAACCTTAGTTTATAGGACATCCAAGAAAAATAAAACTCATAACTGGTACTTCAACTATTTAACATAAACAATAATGTAGCTGTGGGTGCTTTCCAGATCCTTTGCGATAAGAATATTATTTAAAACAGCGACCTTCACGCTTCTTTTCACTTGAAGCACATGGCGGTGGACTGTTTGTGACATGGAACGTGGGAACAGATGAGCAAAACAAGAAAACTGACAGAAAAAGAAAAATGTCCTTCCTATAAGAAATGTAAATTACACAACAAGACCACACATGAAGACAAAACATCAGGAAGTCCTTCTTGATACTTACAGCTCACCATTGACCTTAAGTTGTCCTTTGTAACATGTGTCTTACTTTTTATTTTGGTTTGGGGAACTTATTTTTGTGTGCCAATGAAATTATTGAATTATTGAACACATTAATAATTAATAATGTTAATATTTTACATTGTTAATGTTGTAAATGACGATCGTAGCTGGAAACAACTGCTTTTTAATGGAATTTCTTCATAGGCCCCATCACTCCTGTGTTCCAATGGCCCTTTATCACTCCCATCACTCCTGTG